>JBCNYG010000024.1:31455960-31467523 GCA_039654305.1 Porochilus rendahli
AGGGTGACAGAAAACAAAACAGAGCTTTCTTTTCTCTCTCTCTCTCTCTCTCTCTCTCTCTCTCTCTCTCTCTCTCTCTCTCTCTCTCTCTCTCTGCCTCTCTGCCTTGTGCTTTCTCTTTCGTTAGCTGGGTTTCCATTTACCAACTTAATGTTCGAATTGAAATTGCGAACTTGAGTAATGGAAACATGAAAATTTCTGAAAAATTCTTGCGAAGACATTTTTGCACTCACAGAAGGACACCACCTATGTATTAATAAAGACATTTCACAAAATTGAAGTGGAAGCAAGTTTTCCCATTCAGGTCACATGGCGTTACAGTGAAGAGCTAATGGGGCCGCCACCTTTTCTGAAAAATAAACGATTGCGAGAATTGGGAACGCAGGTTCAATTGCATAACATGACCTGATGGAAACTCAGAGCGTGGACAGATATGGTTCAGTATTTATTTAAAATGTGACTTTGAAGTTGCTGCAGGTGTTCTCCGGCACGGCGCCTTCATACAAACACCTTCCCTGTTTATTCGAATGAATTTGCTTTTATTCCACCTTTTTTATAATTTTGGTTGGGGTATTATAATCCCCAGCATCTGTTCGTTAGTTTGTTCATGAGCAAAACCTTGATTACACCTGTGGTCCCCACCACTTCCCTACCAGTGTTCCAGAAAATATTTGATTTTGGAGTGTCAAAGTCAAGGTCAGAACAAGGTCATTTTTGGAGATCGAGCACTAACTGAGTGCTGATAGACATGTGTTTACTTTGGAACACTAATAAGAAGCCATGTATAGACTTTTTTCCGATGAAATAGTTTCCTCTGACCTTGAGTGACCTTCAAACGTGAAACCCCAGCTGTCATGAATATTAGGTCATTTATTATACACATGGAATAATAAAACCAGTACCCATATAGAGCCTATTTGCTACATTATCCATATTGTGTGGCGTACCTCTCTAGTGTGAACAACTAAAATTAGGATGCTGTGGTCATTCAGCAGCTGACTCCAATCCCCCCCTATCCTTTTTTTCCCTAGTTCATTGTTTTTATTTCTGTTTTCTTTTCTCCAAATAGAAATGCTCCCCTTTACAAGCACTGTGATTGGGAAGCTGTTTAATATAGAGGTCTGCTGTTGGGGAGAGGGACCGAAGGAGAGATTGAGCCCTGCTTTCTGGAGTAGAAGGAGAGAGAGGGAGAGGAGCAGAGTTTCACCCTGGCTTTTGTGGCCTTGATTACCGAATGTAATTTTAGAGATGGTGTAGATTTTCATTGTGATGCTGCGGGCTACATCAGAAGCTTTCTTTTGTCAATAAGCCTCTCTCTCTGTCTCTCTCTCTGTCTCTCTCTGTCTCTCTCTGTCTCTCTCTCTGTCTCTCTCTCTGTCTCTCTCTCTGTCTCTCTCTCTGTCTCTCTCTCTCTGTTTCTCTCCCTTTCTCTCTCCCTTTCTCTCTGTTTTACTATCAGGAACATTTTTTATCACTATGATTGACCCACCAGTTGCAGGGGCTTCATAAGTGTGCTTGTGTCTGGTGAGGGTATTTGGAGACTGGTGCATCATATCGTCAGTGCCCAATAACCTTGGGGGTGTATATTGGAGATATTTTCTATTTTCTTAAAAAAAAAAATAAAAAAAAATAAGAGTAGCAGAAAAACTCGTAAAAATAGACAAAACTTGGCCCGGGACCGACCGAAAGCCCGGGACTCAAACCCTGGACCTTTTTGCTGTGGTTTTGCTGTTGATTAGTAACCACTATGCCACTGTGCCACCCTAATGTGTTTCAGAATGGTCAAATGATTGGCTTGCCTCGAGTAAAGAAAGCAATTAGGTAGATTGCTGAAATAACTGGAGTTAGGTTAAGAACGCTCCAGTACGTTATTAAAACCTGAAAGGATAGTGTTGAACTGTCAGCTACGGGGAAAACATGTGGTCAGAAAAAATGACTGTGACCAAAAATTAAACATTCAATGCAGTAAAAATATGAAAAATTGACTCTATATTTCACAGACATGTTTAATAGTGAAAAAAGAACATTTCTATATTCACAGTGTGAAAAGAGTTTTGCAGAATCGGGCCTGAACAGCTGTGTGGCCATAAGAAAACCACATGTTGGGTAATTTAATTTGGATACAGGGCTTAAATTCTCTCGGGAGTTTAAAGATCGGAACGAGGTCAAGTCTTTGTTGACAGGTTTACCCTATTCAGCGCTACAGGAATGTCAGGGTAAGAAGTGAAGTGCATGAAGCAATGTACCCATCGTGTATATTGGCTCCTATACAAGCCTTCAGAGGTAGGATTATGATCTGTCGTTGTTTGATTGGTCAGGTCTAAGATCAACAATGTTATGTGGCAATAAAATGGAGTGAGCTGACAACCTGAACATACTGCATGACCAGGTTATCCCATCAATAGTTTTTTTTTTTTTTTTCTTCTTCCCTAGTGGCACTGGCATTAAGTGCAGGCTGAAATAGTGGAAATGTGGTTCAGGGAGCATGAGGAATCATTTTCACACATGAATTGGTCACCACAGTGCTCTGACCTTAAACCTGTTGAAAGTGTTTAGGATGTGAAGGAGAAGACTTTACAGAGTAATTTTTTGGAGGGGTGGGCAATGTAAATCTGAAAACATTTAGAGCAGGGATGTATGATCTTATCTGTAAAGGGCCGGTGTGGGTGCATGTTTTCATGTTTCCGCCTCTTTCAATCACTGATCTAAAAAAAAAGGACTAGATTGCAGATTAGTGTTAATTTTGAAGCCAGGTTACAGCCATCTTGGTGAGACCACCACAGCTTGATATCCCTGAAAGGTTTGATGCTGATGGTCTCATCAAGGTGGCACCACATATTTTTCTTTATTTTATTTAATTCAAAGATACTGAATAATTATACACACACTTTACACATTTTAATTATACTTTCAAACATACTAGTTGTATATATTGAGCCATAATAATATGCAATAAAGATTTACATTAACACCAAACAAATGTGTAGTGCGTATCCTCCTGAGACCCAAAAATTAATGTTGTGTGTCTTCTCATTTCTACACCCTTCTTCTGTCCCTCTCCACCCAATAACTTCTGTACTTGGTCAATGTCTTCGAACAAGAAGTAGTAATACAGAATAGAGTAATACAGAATGGTTCTTATGTGAGGATCTTACAAGGACATACATACAATAATGTTGGGAAAATATTTGATGTCTTCATAAGAGGACATTGGGGTCTCATGAAGTTAAAGCAAAAAAACCCCAGAGGTGATACAACTGTGAATTTTCACTCACGCTCTCTTTCACAAAGCCACAAAGAACACTGTACCATTGGTTCCCAACAACAAAACAGACAAAGCTGCCTTCAGATATTTCATCACAGCTGAGGTAAAAGAGTGTCAACGTATCACAGCCGGTATCTGATTACAAGCTGAACTGCTGAGGTTTAAGTCCGTTCCACTAAACTATACACCAGCTTAATCAAAGAGTGACATTCACTGTGCGAGGAAATCACGCATGGCTAGGAAGGCTTTAGAGATGTTTAAACAGATTAGGTGTTTATTCCCCTGCTTTGTACTGGCTCTTTGTTTAACATGATCTTTACATGAAGATAGCCTACACAAGGACAAAAAAAAAGAAATAAAAACTTATGGCTTCACGAATCGCGTAATCACCCCTTACCCAATTACATGCGTGCAAATAATAATTTGGTTATCTATAACCTTTTTTTATTTATTTTAGAAATGTGGGAGGGATTTTTGGGTCACCCTGTATAGAATAGTCAGAAGGATATTTTGGCCAAGGCCAAGTGTCGTTAGTATTTGATGGCTTCCTAGGCCAAGGACACACATTCGGGCCCAGAGGTGATTTTCATCACACCAAGACACACATTAAACCTGTTGAATTGAATCAGGGGTCTTAAAACGACAAAATCACCAACCTGTGCTGGAGTCTGGCCCTCCAGGACTGAAACATTTGTGTAATGTAACATTACCTCTCTTAGAACTATAAAAATCAAGATACTATTCATACCCTACTGTCTCTTCAAGGTGTCTCTGTTTGATAGTGCAGGAAGTTCTGTGTTTTTCCTTGCAGGGGCCTCAGCTCTGGTGATTTATGACATCCCTGACATACACCATATTACCTTGGAAAGTCTGACATTTATTTTTTCTTTGCTGGAAATATCTGGAAATAGTAGATTTATTGAAGCCTTTCTATGTTTAGCACACACTCAGTACACTAAAGCTTTGTTACTGAGACCTTCCTTTGTTTAGTCAAAGACTGTGACATTTACATTTATTCATTTGGCAGATCATTTTATCAAAAGTGACACATGAGAGAGAATACAGCCAAAGCAACGGGCTCTGAAAGAGCTGACAGCTACCAGAGATGAGACCAAACCGGGTGTACAAAGACCCTAGAGAGATGACTAGCCATGAGGATTGGAAGAATTGCAGAGGTGGCCATATGGAATGCACTATAGAACCGTTTTCATTGATTAATCATATGTATGCAATTAACCTTCAGGGCCAAGGTTGTGTTGGATCTGGAGAACCGCTGGGCATCCCAGGAACACTGGGTGTGAAGTGGGAATACTGGATGGGTTACCGGTTCACCACAAGGTTCACACACAAGTGTTGAGAGAATATTTTTTCTGTTAGTCAACGGCGCTAACCACAACACCAACGTAGCACTCATAATGATCACCCCTAAGGGTCTAAACCAGAGCACACTAGGGGATCTGCATATGGCCATGCTTTCTGCCATGAAAATGAACATATGGCAAAGAGGGTATGATTGAGTGCACGTTGCTAACAGAGAAGAGTCAAATAGGACCAGCAGGTAGCATGATGATTAGTTTCACCTGTTATTCCTGGCACCTACTGTATGTATGTTTTCTTTTGTGTACTTTCAGTGGAAGAGCAGTGTAACCACAAGATACCAGGCTCTCTCTCTCTCTCTCTCTCTCTCTCTCTTTCTCTCTTTCATTGTCTGATTTGGTGCACTGAAAAAATGCCTAGACTGAGTTTAGACTGAAAAGGTGAACAAACCAGGTAAACGGTCTTCCTGTCTCTGAGTCTTTGATAACCTGAACTTGGGATGTGTCACAGAATACAATATGGCACTTTTTCCTGCAGATTTCCTAAAGGCTTTAACTGTGTAAGGAGTTTATTATTATTAATTCATTCATTTATTCATTCATTGTCTAATCCACTTAATTCTAATTAGAGGCACAGAGAGGCTGGCGCCAGGCTCAGCCAAATCTGGGCGAGCGCGGGGCACACCCTGAACAGCTTCCATTAAATTTCCTGGGTCAACACACATGCAACCATTCACACTTACTTTCACACTTAGGGGTAATTTGGAACCACCAATCAGTCTACTGTGCATGTTTTTGGACTGCGGGAGGAAACCAGAGTACACGGGAGAAACCCACACGTGCATGGGGAGACCATGCAAATTCCACACAAAAAAGCCCAGAGCCTGGGGATCAAACCGAGAACCTTCCAGCTGTGAGGCAAACGTGCTAACCACTGCGCCACCAGGCCGCCTATTATTATTATTATTAGTAATTATTACTTATTAGTAGTAATAATAGCAGTATGGTGGTAGTAGTTGTTGTATTTAAATTGTGTCTGAAATATGAGCCTCTGTTGATTTCTTTTTTGAACCTTATATAATCTTTTTAATCATATGCCCAGTTTCCTCCCACAGTCCAAAGACATGTGAATTAGATCAATTTGCTACTTTAAATTATAGGTGTTAATGTAAAAGTGACTGATTGCTTGTGTTTGTGTTAGCCCTGTGATACACTGATGGCCTGTCCAGGGTGT
This sequence comes from Porochilus rendahli, assembly GCA_039654305.1. Classification (NCBI taxonomy): domain Eukaryota; kingdom Metazoa; phylum Chordata; class Actinopteri; order Siluriformes; family Plotosidae; genus Porochilus; species Porochilus rendahli. The sequence goes on from JBCNYG010000024.1 coordinate 31,461,776, forward strand.
ACCGTTCCCTTGATCAAACCTAGGATTGCCTCCAGCTCCCCTGTGACCCTGATGGATAAGCAGTATAGATAATAGATAGATTAGAAGTCCACATTTGCATCGTTAGGCATGTTTCTGTGTTATTGTACCATACTGTATACTGTATAGTCCCATAAATGAAAAATTACCCCACTAATATGAACCAAGCAGATACATTTTTACCACAGATTCCCTGTCAGTTTGAACCGATCAAATTTTTCTTCGCATACCTCATGAACAAGGCATTTTCACCTACAAAAATGCTGCTCATTGGAATATCTTGTTCTGCGTAAACTCAGGAGACTATTGTGCATAAACATCCAAGCTCAGCAGTTTCTGGGCTGTGACTAATAAAGTGTAGGGTGAGTGTAGGCAGTGTATATGATCTGCATTTCTTATGAAAAGAGTAGACGGTGAGACATAGCTCATGTGGAAAATGTAGTGTCAGTTTTGACAAGTGCCCACTTAAGAGGTACAGTGATGTTGTACCCTACATTCAAATTCAACACAGAGCCCTCTTCAGTCACTGCACACGACACACTTCATGCTGTCACATAATAAACTTTGATGGATGCGCTGCTATCAAAGTCCATTACTCCATTCAGCCATGCACCGCTGTAATGGAAATGGCTACATTCCCAGTAACACAGAATCATTCCACCCTAGAAGCCTGAGTATCTGTTTGTTTCTAAATAATGTAGAAAAGGTCACCCTGACCATAAATACTGACTGTAAAGCATTCAGATGCCCAACATTTTGCCTGGTTTAGTCATTTGTGTATAAATTCAATTTGTGTTTAAAAATGGACCCTGGAGAAAACATTATTCCCTGGAGCTAAATCAACACCCAGGCATAATGATAGATTGAAATTTGGGCTATTAAATCAATAACTGAGTTACTTTATTTGTTAAGCATTGACATTTGCTTAAGAACTAACACAAATGTGAGTTTCTGATTGCATACATTTCATGGTTCACTACCTACCAAATGCCTGAACATACACAGCACGGTTAAAACACAGGCACAAAAATGAGTAATTTCTTCCTTTCCCTGTGAGTTCAGCTTAAAGTGTCAGCTACTGAAAAATAAAGTCAGTCGACCCGAAAAAAGGCAAAATGTTTGCATGCGCTTCAAATAAAATGAATAAGACATAGTATAAATCATGACAATAGATTTAATGTGTTTGGTTGCTGCTTTTTCTTATTTTCTTACCATAAATAAATAGCCTCATGATATCACCGACGTTTCAAAATATTATGTAAAAACTATATAAAATGCCTGTGCATTGTTCTGGATCCAATTCATTTAAGGGTGTGTGTTCTGAAAATAACATTATTAATAAATAACATAAATAACATGCTATATCGGTGCTATACCGTATTATTGTTGCGCATAATAAAACTAATTAATGATAATAATAATGAAGATGTTAAAAGTTACCCAACAAGCAGCTATTAATTGATATAATCACATGTGCGCTGTCCATGGTCCTGAAATAAATCTCAGATTCCTTCTTTCACAAATCATTCCACCGTATCTCACAGTCCCAACTAACTTGGAAGAAGGAAGTGCTATATGGCCTAGTTCCAAAATTCTCACTGCAGCCATCTGAAATAATCATTAGGGAATTTTGTGTTTGTTTGTTTGCTTAGTTTTTCTTTGTTTGTTTTTTGTTTCGTATCCTGCTTAAAATTTTCACAGGCAAATTCTGTCAGTCTGCATGCCACTTTCAAAAACAAACATACAAAGCAAACAAACAAACAAATAAAAAAAAATAAAAAAGTCAAACCTAAAAAGCATTATTGTATTTTCTTAATTTCAGGAAAAATGTAATAAATGTTGTTGTTGTTGTTTTTAACTTCCATAGATCGAACCCAATAGATTATATTTTCCAACATGACAGCTACCATAGCTGGGAATATGATATCTAACCAAAGAATCTATATATAGAATGGACTGCATAAAAAATATCAAACGCTACTGGGCAATCATTCCTGCTGGCTTGTTGCCGTACGGTTTTTACCACTGTATGATGAGCCAGTAGGCTAGGGTGTAAAAAGCCCAACCGCATTTCAATGGCAGAGCAGCCTATGTTTCATATTTCTTTTCTTGTCTCAGAGGACGTTTCATCTATGCTGTCGAATTCTAACTTTTTTTTTCCCGCTGTACCAAGAAATAATTTTTAAAAAGATGATTCTATTATGAAGTAAGTACACTTGTTTTACAGAAAGCCCAGAAGAGTCCATCTGTAGTAAAGACAGTGCATTCTGTCTGTTCATTACATTTGTTGGAATTATATTTAATATATAAGATTTGTAAATTCTCTTGTGTACCAGATATTAGATTCCCAGGCCAACTTCAGCAACACTAGGACTCAATGTTGCGTTTAACCAAACATCTCCCAAACCTGAGGGTCAACATTTTACACTTGCGACTCTGAGAAGTGACCTTAGTCCAACAATTATTAAAAAACACCGCTGATACTCTGGAATACCAGCAGAATTCCAAAATTGCATCTCTGCAGGGCCCTGGCTAAGCCATCGCCTGCCCTCAGAGGCTCTTTCAAAGCTACTGTAGGTTCATGCAGTGTAGGATCATCAACAGGGCGACATGAGAGCATTTATTTGGATATTTCTCTGTGAACCAAGAGGCAGTAATTGGTCAGCATTTTTACAGGATTACAGAGGACACAGATGTTTTTTGGACCTTCTTCAGATCTCATGAGTCATTGATTGGGGTCATTGGGTAGATACCATTTCAGCCAATACAACAGTCGGTGTATACAGAAAAAAAAAAAAATCAAAATCCAGCTTTAAGTGCAGCGAAAAGGGTGGCCCGATAGTATAGCGTGTAAGATTTTTACCTCATGGCTCCTGACTCTCCAGTTTGCCTCATGTTCACATGGGTTTCCTCTGCGTTCCTTCCATCTCCCAAATGGTATGGTGGCTGATTTAAACTGTGAATGCATGCGTTGCCCTGTCAAGATGTGGTGTTCAATCCAAGATATATTCCAAACCTGGATAGGCTTTAGATCCACTGAGACCTTGTTCAGGAAAGATTGTTTACTAAATGTAACAGTAAATTATAATGTTCTACTAATTAATTGCAATGAAAACATACATGAACAGTGTGTATAATCATAGACAGTACAAAGGGTATATCAGGGTATATAAACCTTAGGAAATCGTTCTACCATTGGTCTAAGAAAGCGAACAAGTCCTGTAATTAAAGTGTTGTCATCCATTTTATCTTAATCATCTTGAGCAGGACTGCAGTTGCCTTTGAAAGGCACCACAGGAGCCATAATCCACTAGGAGCCAATTAACTGTTACATTAAAATCATGCCTTTGGTAACACGTGCCATTTACATTAGCAGACATCCTGCTCGCCAGGCTTGTTTAGCGGGTCAGCTAAGCAGCTTATGATTTGCAAACACGGAAATAAAGGCCTTGTTGTCTCTCTACGTGGAGTCAAAGTGGACTGACCTGAGTATGGTCTATTTTATCCTAAGAGGATTTGATAAGCAAGTCCGTAATCAAAGCAAATGTGAAATCAAATGAGAGGAAAATCAAAATGGCCCTGAAAGGTTGTACACAAAAACATATCTGACTTACAAAACATTCCTTATTTGTGAACCAAACTGACTTTGAATGCAGGTGTACTTGTTGTTGGGGTTTTAAAATGAATACAGAAACATGGCCTGAAGATAAATATATACCCCATGGACAAATGAACAACAACTGAGCTTTCCATTCAAAAAATTGGTAAAATGCAAACAAATGTTTACAACAGTCTAATATATAAGCATGAATAAGTCTCCAGAGATCACAAAAGGTTTCCCTGCAAATGATATAATATTACAAATACCACAAATCCAGTTTATATCTAATTTCTTCCAAGATTCTCTATGAGGAAGCTTACAAATAATACAGACACTCTTTAAATATCCTGAAATGTCTGCCAACACATATTTCCAAGTCATGTACCTTTAAGTATAAACATGTAAATGTTCTGGCGAAAGGGGTGGGGTAGGAGGGAAAGCTCCCCAAAAAAGGCACATTTATCCATTATCCTTTATAACAGTGAAGATGGGGTATACCATTTAACCTTGCCAGACCACCGCAGGCCCTATTTGGGTCAAAATCAAATCATACATTAGCTACAGCTGTGCATAAGAAAAGCTACATTTATTGGAATAATTGCAGAATTAATGAAAAGCAAATTAAAAAAAATCTTATTTTTAAAAAATAAAATTATCAAGGTTTTTTTTTCTATTTTGTTTTTTATATTTTTTAAAATATACAGTATATGGCATATACCTTGAACACACACACACACACACACACATATATATATATATTATTGCATGTTTTCAGACATACTGTGTTTGACAGATTGACAGGGCATTTATTAATTTTGTCTGTAGGTTACTTATTATTAAGTGTAGTTAATATTCTAGTAGTGGATTAACCAATCAGAATGTGCAGTTGCTCATATCCAGTGGGTATGGATTTGCATAATATAAATTAATACTCGACTGGCTGTGTGCCTCTTATAAAATATTAAACTAAATTGTTGGAAATATGATGTGACTTGATGTTGGTTAAGATAATTCCTGTGTATTAACTTAATCAACCAATCACTTCGTACTTTAAACAGGTGAACACCAAATACATGTAAGTATGACATATTGAAAATTAATTATTCCAGCTCTTCAAAGACACATAGCTTTGATTTACGTAATGTAAATGAGCATTCATGATTGTTGTGAATAACCCAGAGGTCGATGGAGGTAGTTTTTACCCTGACAGCTACATCAGACTTAATGAGCTTTAAAAAAAAACCTGCTTTTATTTCACGACAGGTGCCTGTAGGGTTTAATTTCACTTCAAGTGTTTAATGTTTTATTGATGCATAACGTGCAATTAAGAAATCAAGCTGGAATTTGTGTTTTATGTAATAGATAAATTATTTATATCATACTATTAATTGCTTATAATGGTATAAAGAAACATTTTAGGCTATCACCAAGAAAGTCTAAGAAGATAGCTTATTGTCTGTAGCTTATCAAATCTTTTTCGTAAGAATGCACATCTGTCATGCAGGGGATGATCTACATTCTGTGCATGTGAAAGTTTAAGCACTTCCCATTAATCAGGCTCCTTAAACATTCTGAAAAACTACCAATATTAACGTGTTAATGTATTCTGCCACAATCTTAACCCCACTTGAGAAACATGCTGGTGGAGAGAGCCAAATCACATCTGAAGCAAGGCCCTCAAAAGGCTAGAGCTTATCTCTAAAACTGCATTAAGTGTATCAAATGCTCACTGTCAAGCATTTGAGCCGAGAAGATCATTTGTAATTTTGCCACTTGAACCCGTGAAAGGTTATCATTTCCACAATATTATTTTTTTATTTTTAAGATTAAAAAAAAAATTGTATGAGCAGTAGGTAAAGTAAAGTTAACTTGCACCCAAGTTCTACAAAATTTTTCAGTTCTGCCTCCAAGGGCACAAACGAGGCCTATTTAGAAGTAGAGATATTAATTAGAATATTAACAGCATGAGACCATCGCAATTTGTCGGCTTTGTTTGTGGTTTCTCAGCGTGCAAATTCAATCAACATTCCCCCATCTGCTTGTTTGTTATATAGCAATATTTTCCTCATGCATATACCTCTCTCTCTCTCGCTCTCTCTCTCTCTCTGTGCCTCTCTCTGTCTCTCTCT
>JBCNYG010000024.1:31573540-31585868 GCA_039654305.1 Porochilus rendahli
ATTATTAGCCAAGATCAATACACATAATGTATACTTTTTCTTCTAAAGATGCTGTTTTTTGTAAAACAAAAATCACTTATTTATATGTTATATAATCCCTTTTTTAAAATTTTCATTTGAGATCCACGATGCTCAGATTTTAGAGTAAGGACGGCATTCAAATGCACAATTTTGGAAGAACTCAAAAGCTCCTTTTTTTTTTAAATGTAGGCAGGTCACATCTGAATGAGGGTGAACTCTTTCCTACTAACAAATCATATCGCAGTCCAAGCATGACTTAAAATACATGAGGCGCACAGTGATAAGTAACACCGTCAGACAGACCTTATCCCAATCCTGTCAGATTGAAGAATCAGGGTAGGGTTTTTTTTTTCCCCTCATGTTCAATCAGATCCCATTCCGTTTGCATTTCGCTGTGGAATTTCACAGGATCCCGGTTTCACTGTTCGGCTTTATTACTGGATATGATGTCTGATGGCATTTTAATTGAAACGGTCACGAAATGCACGAAGGGGAAACTGTCAGCAAACTGCCAGTTCAGAGGGTTCTGTTTCATCTGAATAAACATGTGTGATGGTCTGGGAAACCAGTCACATGACACTGTGGTCAAAAGAATGTCATCGGCCCCATGTTCCCTAGTCCATATGTTCCCCAGAGCCAATGTTCCCCAGGCCCTAAGTTCCCCAGACCCCGTGTTCCCCGATCCTTATTAAATTAATGGATCCTCCATTGTATTGGGTACTACAATGATTGTAACAAAATCAAACATATTCCTTAAAGTAACAATTTATGAAATATTAGGGTTACGGTTAGGGTTAGGGTTAGGGTTAGGGCATAGGAATGAGGAACATGAGGACACATTGAGGAATGGAGAACACAGACATGGACCTAAATGCATTTCTGATGAATGAAGGGTATTTGGGCAATTTTTTCATGCGGTACCTAGAGTATGTTCAACAGCACAATACATATTTATTTTTCCCAAAATGCTTGCAATTACCTATTAAATATCTTGGCTAAACCTAAAGTCTCACACACCTGGCTGATACGTGAGAACATTGGCTGGGATTTTCGCAACTATTCCATGACCATTTCATCAGATTTCTGTGTCACTTTCTCGCAAAAAAATATGAGCGGAGGTAATATTCACTTGCTTGATAAACGTGAACATCTGCTGTGTATAGATTGCAGTCGTAAGTGTACAGACTGGCAGTAACCAGGGTTGCAAGCACCATGGATGCATTCACAGATGAAATGTTGAATCGATCTGTCACTTGACCGACCATACTTTTAAAAACCAACCAAACTTTCCATAAATGAAAGCCCCGCCCTCTTGGTTCTCAAGGTAGCGCCACGGCTTTCATGTATTCACATGGACATTCGCAAGACACCAAGTGAATATTGCAGGTTGAATGCCGGAAAGTGAAAAAATTAAAACCTTCTCGAATGTGAAGTATTTCCGACTGTGTGAGACCAAAGCTTAAGAGATGTTTCTGCAAGGATCAGGTAGGGTAGGTAACATATGTGTGTGTGTGTATATATAACTATTCTGGTCCAATTTGGGGCTCTGCTGGTTGGCACAGTGGTGCCTCAAAAGATCATAAAAGGTAATAAAATATGGTAACATATTACATTGTGCAAATGTTTCACCATGAGCAGTACTCCATTATAATATTACATTTCCTTTTCAAAATGCACCGTCTCTTCATTGCACCATTGAGACCTACATAACAAATACGTGAGAAACCAAGTATATGAGCAGCAAAATTCATACACACAGGAGAGCATAACGGTAGTATCTGAACAGTAACACTATGAAAAGTAATTTCTTTAATGTGGATTCATATTAAAATGTAAGAAATATTGTATTAATTACATCAGAAAGATAAGGTGTGGCTAATGTATAATTCATTCATTCATTCATCTTCTGAATTAATTACAGAAAACTTTTAGAAGTCAGTGCAAGGCTTTGAATTCAAACAGAAAAGAAAACAAAACTCTGTTTCTGAGGTTCATAAACCAAGATGGCTGAAGTGTGAAATCAAATAAATGCAAATGTACTGCTTTATTTTCAAATTGCTATTTCTAGTTCAAAACTTTCTGATTCAAGCCAAGCGACATTATTTAGAGATTAAATAACAGAAAGAAAAAAAGGGTAAATAAAAGGAAAGGTAGAAATAATTTGTATTTTAAGGGTTAAACTGCTGCTACAGATCTCACCAGGGAGTGCAGCAGTTGCTTCATAAAATGGCACATTAACTGGGGCATAAATCTTTTTACCTCTCACCCCAAAATAATCGTGCTGAAATATAAGGTTAAGAAAAAAAAAATTTTTTTTAAATAGGAGTAATGAAATGGCTTGAGTTTGCTCTCTGTGAAATTGAACATGATTCACTGCAGGTTATGTCTTTAAAAATACTACCGGGAGCAAATTAATCACTCATGAAAGTTTTATGCCCCTCCTTCTGTGTCTGTTTCTTCTGTCGTCTTTTAAGTGAATCCCGCTTTAGTTTAAATTCGTATAAATCAACCAATAGCCTACACAACATTTTCTGGGCTGTTCTTCAGACTACAGGGTTAAAGATGAGGACATGTTTATGGACGGCGGGTAACAAATCGAGTAAATAGGCTCCTAAGGACAGGCTGACGTCACCACCAGCAAAGATGACTGGAGATTACTCTGTTCGTAGATCGTTCCCACTTCTTCCCAGGGATGAAACTGTCTCATAGTGGGAGGAAGAGGCAGGGGGTCACTGTAGTAAATTTTTCATGTAATAGATAGCACTGGTGATATACACTGTAGGCACTGACACACATTTTCCAGTCTGTGCTATTTAGCTGCGGTGAGAAGAGGCTCTTTCCACCAATAAATATCAGAAGGGAATTCGGTTCTTTCTCAGTACAGCGGAGAATCTGTTCCCAGGAAGTTAAGCAGAGAGGAAACTGTTAACGCCAACCATCTGTGCAGCAACTCAGAGGCAGTGGACTGTCCAGGGCTGACATTAGACCCGTTTTATTTCTGTAATGAAAAGGTTCCGGGGAGTCGTACAGCTCCTAAGTAAAGACCAAGCACCATGAGGGTCCTGCTTTTTGACTGCAGTTTTCGAGGACCTTTTTATAACAACCTGTAGCTGAATGAAATACAGATTGAAGGCAAATTTAAATCTACATTATTAAAGGGCTCAACTATAAACCGAGCTCCTAGCGGGAATTTTATGAAACACTGGGATGTGCCGGTCACCCTGCCACCGCCTTCCACTCACAATACTGTACTTATAAAGGGGATTGAGCCGTGGTGCACTGGGTCGTGAACAGAAACAGCACTGACGAATGCTTGTCTTAAGTAATCAACGCAATTATGTCGTTAAATCAACAGTAATAAATTGTCTTGTTCCAGGATTGAAATTGTAGAAGGGGAAAAACTCCTTTGACCTGCATTTACATTTTTAATATTAACATTTCATCTTCAGTGTCATCTAAATTCATCTATTCTTTCTTTCTTTTTTTCTTACTCACTCACTTATTCTTTTTTATTTTTGGTAATGAAATTATGGTCCAAGCTTCCAAAGCTTCAACCTTGAATGCTAATACCGCCTTTCATGCCATCTCTCGGCTTGGTAACTGGGTAACTAGGTCAGTAATTTGACTCTTCTAAAACATGGTAACTTTTTTCATAGCCAGAGGGTATTTCTTCTGACATGTGTTTAAAGTGTACCTGTGGTGAATTTGTATTACTAGCTCTTTAAACCGATCACGTACGACATTCAGTGGCTCCATCAGGCAATGTCAGTCCTTGCTTCTTGTCAAGTACGTGTGAGTGCTGTCACACTACTACTACTACTACTAGGCATGCCAGTGACATGTAGCCTTTTTCATCGGCTGTTTCAGCCCTGACACAAATTCATTGTTTTGTCCTATTGGCTGTGCTGCATGCAACAGACACCAGTTTAAGATAGCATGTGACTTCCGGGAAAATTGCAAATAGTTCAGCCCCTGCTAGTAATCCACCAGATAAACTTCTCAGTACAGTGCTTTGTGCTTAAATGTATGTTACATTTATGTTAAAATAAGCATGTGTTCTGGTTTGTATCACTTAACCATATTACAATATGCATGAATTATTCTGTAAGGATGACAAATACTGGTACTCTTTAAGAAAGAAGGTACTCACTGCACCAGTTAGAGTTAAAAGAATTGTTGCCAGATAAAATATTAATCACTCCAGCAATTCTCCAATCTACTAAGCTCCTTGTTATTTAAATCCAAACAGCAACGTTTCTTTCCTGCTAGGCAGTTTATACGCCTCAATCCCATTCACATACAAAAAGGAGAATTAGAAAAGAAGACGAGAAGTTGTTACTGTTTATGGAGTACGATCTTAGGAACATCATGGCATACTTTGGTACTGAAGTACCTAACAGATGCACAAGTTTTGTAACAGCAGGAGGTGAAGTACCACTAAAATGGAATGTATTAAATATATATATATAAACAGCAGTCTGGTTTGTTCTTATCTCAACATTTAATCATTAAAAATAATTCTAATAAACTGGATACACCACAAAGCTAAAGACGTTGTTATTCTTTGGCGTGGCATTGATTGAAAAGTAAGTGCATATAATGGATTCCAGCGCGTTTGACTTGTTTCTTGTTTAAGCGCATAACGCTACCCCCTGCTGCTAACCGTAACAGATACACTTGTAAGAATGCTCAGTGCTCCTGGAGGGAGTGAAAAAAAGTACAGAATAAAAAGGATTTGCCATTTCATGAATACCTGTGCCTCAAGTGCAATCTTTGAAATGCATTCTCTTCCCAACTTTTGAAAGTGCAAACTTTTTAGTGTAGGGTCTTAAGGAATCCATGCATGTAGGGGCTGTGGGTAGGCCTCGTAGCCTTCTGTGACACCTCCATATATTTTGCAAAATGACTATCGATTACATTCATTCATTCATTTTCTGAACCGCTTATTTCTTAATTAGGGTCGCGGGGAGGCTGGCGCCCATCTCAGCCGACTCTAGTCGAGGGCAGTGTACACCCTGGAGAGCTCGACAGGCCATCGCAGGGCAGAAACACGCTGACGGCTATGCAGCTACTCTTTACAAAAATCAGCAATGGTTCTTTTACATGCCTCTCACCACAGACAGTAAGACACATGGCCTGCATTTGATAACCCAGTTAGCTGCACTGGGGGACTATCAATTACAATTAAAGTACAATTCGATCCATCCAAGCATTTATCCATCCATCAGCTATATCAATCAGGGTCACGAGGGGGAGGTGGAGACAATCCCAGAGATGGACAACCATAGATTGTTGAAGGAAATCAGAGAACCTGCAGGAAATCCACACAAGCACAGGAAGAACATGGTAACTTCAGATATAAATGCCCTTGCTGGGCACAGGGCTCGAACGCAGGACCTTCTTGCTGTAAAATGGAATTACTACTCTACACCTCTGTGCCACCCCAGTGCAAAACACAACACTTGACATCAAGAGTAGCCTTGTGGTATGAACATTAGACTGATATCCATTCATTTATTCATATTCTGAACTGCTTTTTCCTAATTAGGGTCCATCTCAGCCGACTCTGGGCGAGGGCAGAGTACACCCTGGACAGTTCGCCAGGCCATCGCAGGGCAGAAACACGCTGACGGCTATGCAGCCTACACTTGACAAAAATCAGCAATGGTTCTTTTACATTCCTCTCACCACAGACAGTAAGAGACACGGCTGGCATTTGATAACCCAGTTAGCTGCACTGGGGGGGGGAGTTTTATTATACTATAATAAATCATTGAGTTTTTCGGAACTATACAGTAATAGTGGGTGGTTTATATGCTGAGTGGGTCCACTCTCATGGAGGCCACCATTTTGGGCCAACGTGCTTTTACAACAGACCCGATGCATGTTTCTGTTTCGAATCGCATTTGTCGTGCATGGGAAAAGACAGAGGGACACAGCTGCTGCGTCTTGTGAAAAGCAGTCAATAAACTGAGATAAAGTTGCATTGAAAAGATAAAATGATTAATTGGTTGCTGGCGGAGAGAAGTGTCCTGGTTCATACAGCAGCGCGAGGGGCTGAAGGTGAACTTTCTGGATATTTACAACTATCTGATACACTACCCCAAACTTCACACACAAATCACTAAAAGCCTACAAAACTTCAGACGGGTATAATTATTATCACTCCAGCCGCGTTCAGGGGGTTTTATATCATGGAACGTCACAAGAATTTTCATCCTGTTTGATGGAATCTAAACACCTTCCCAATACATTTTTGAGACAATCCTCATGAGCCATGGGTGCCCTTGGACAAAAAAAACTTCCTAGTGGAAATGTAAGGCACTCACTGCACAATCGAGTTTAATGATTAATTAATTATTAATCAATTAGCAAATTAATTTATTGATTAAACAATTGCTTAATTAATTAATAAAGCCAGAAGTTTGTTAAAATTTGACTAATAGACTCATTTGTGTTTGATGAGCATTTTTGAAATGTTATGTAAAAAAACGAATAGTTCCGTTGTAAAAATTGCATCAAGTTCATGTGACGTCACAACTGATGTTTGATCATAGTATTATCGAGTCGGTAGTCAGTAGAGTTGATACCCGAGTTCAGTCACGTTTGTAATAATTAAAAACTACAATCCCCACAATTCCACACAGGAGCACTTCCGCCTTTGCGTAAGGGCGTAAACCCAATTGGCCGAATGCTGTCTGGTTGGCCATATTGGAACTTGAAGTCTTGCTAGCAACTCTGTGTAGATCGGGTTAGGCTTTTCATATTTTCTTCAAGAAAAAAAAATATATATATTAACCTATATCTAAATATATATTCGTTTACAGGATTAAAAGCCTGACCTCTCAGCCAAGACGCACCCTGTTGTTGGAGAGAAAAGCTGTCTCTGTTTTGTTGTGCGGCTGAAAAAATTATGAGTCCTACCGACGCGAAGCGAGGAGCGAAGCGCAGGAAGAACAAGCGGGGCGGCGGGAGCAGCGCGGCAGGAAAATCCGAGGCTTCAGCCGCGGCCCGGGCTGCTCAGTCTGCCGCGACAGCCGCTTCCACCAGGAGCTTTCTAACTTCGGGAAGCGCTGGAACTGGAGAGTCGGGGCTCAATGGAGAGGTAAATGACACGTATCTAAACATGGTGTTAACATGTTAGAGTTTCAACCGGCTTCCCTTGAGATATGCGGCCTAGCTAATATGCTAACTAGCTAGCCGCTAACTAGGAATACAACTTAACAGTTTGCTATTCAGTGACATTCGTACGGTTCTGTTGGAACGAGCTTCACTTGACAAGTGGACTGATTTGCAAGCAAATATCTGCTTGAAAACACCAGGAAGCGGAGTGTGGCATGTTTGTAAACCTAGCTAAGGCTAAGGATGGATAGCTAGCTAGCCAAGATGGCTAGGCTGGCTAGGACTGTTGACACTCCTGCTTTAATTCACTTGATCGAACAATGGAGAAAACCAGCCAGTTCCCAGGACTCAGGACAGTCTTTACCTGGATCTCATTCATTCTTACATCAACAACAACAACAACAATCAGTCTTCACACACACACACACACACACACACACACACACACACACACACACACACACACACACATTGTTTACAAGGTGTGTGTCTGCAGAGTACACTGCAGATCTCAGAAAACAGCCCCTGCCCTCTCCTCCTCTCCCTCATTGTCGTGGGTCAGAACTCACCTTTTGTCGATAATGTGACATGACATAACATGACACAGTGTTTTTGTAATAATTATTATATATGGCTGCATGACCGTTGTGTGTGTGTGTGTGTGTATTATTGTTTCGGACAGGAAGTTTTCACAGCAAGGGATCTACAGGAATCATCCCATTCAGTAGCTTTTCGATCTTTGTGTGTTTGTGCAAATGACTAAATAGTTGTAGGTAAGGATGCATCGGGTATCTTGTATTGTCCTCGGATCTCTGATACGAATTTCTGATGCTATGTGACGTGCGCTTGTGAGGAGACGTCCGACGGTTGAATGAAATCGAGTCAAGCAGAGCAACTAGTGGAGACACACCGCACACGACCATAAACGCTGTCCATAAAGCAAGGGTTGTGGGAAAAACAAAAGACACAAACATTCCCAAAGACACTTTCGGTCCAAAGTCCTGCCTTGCGAGACACCAGTGTATTCCGACAGCGTCCTTTTTTTAAACACACTGAGTTTTTTCCCCTCTCCTATAGTTCCCTGGGAGTGGAGTGCAATGACAAGTGTTGGTTTAAACGTGTTATGCTCCACAGAGACGCAAGACACTCGCGTGCTGTACCACGTTCTCCTCCAGAACCCTCCACCTGCTGCTCTACGCACACTGTGAATGGACGATAGTTGATCTCTTCATAATAAGGGGCGGTCAAGCTTCCGGCGCTGTCCTATTACTCGCCAGATAATGTTACTTACTTATAATGTTACTCCGGAAAAAATTAGGTCTTGTCAAGTACACTTGCATATCGAGACGCCTCATTAGTACACGCTGATCGTTTCTGGCTTCACGGTAAGTGTTTGTGATATGGGGGTGTGTCAGTCTGTCAGTCAGTGGTCCCACTCACTTCTACGATTGTAGAGGTATGCGAGAGCCAGGGAGGTACCTTAACAACCAGGAGGGCGTGGCTTCCACGTTCCACATTGAATTACCGTGGGTCAAGCACCGGATTAACTCAACCGCCGCAACTATGAAGGTGTCAGTAGCTTGGAGTAAAAATGTTTATGCGACAGTGAGCACCGTGTATGCATCATAGATACTGCGGCTAGACCTGACGACTGTAGATACTGAGTATCAAAATACGCCGGCATGGCCACTGTAGTCTCAGCCATGCTTCTCGCATATGTAAGACACGGTCACATGAACGTGCCGTCTGTGTGCGCTGTGCGTGTGCTAGAACATGGGTAAAACTTCCCGAAGCGTAGATTCTCCGACGGTACCTTTCAACGCTGCTGTCGTCTAGAGTATAGTTTTTTGTTTTTGGATTTTATAGCTGACTAGGTCCTTGATGTTGGATTTGGTGAGCGATGATAGAAAAGAGCGAGCTTGCGTTTCCTTGTGTGTCTTTGCGGTGCACAAAAAACCAACCCCTCCATACATGATCGGTTAACCTGTGAGATTAAGAAGGTGCGGGCGATATATCACTATCATGATGTAATCTTTAGATAGTATCGCCCGGCCCTATCAGTCCGTTTCTGGGAAATCCGAGCACGACTTTTAATCGTGTCCAGAAACCGCAAGGTCTCGTGCGAAAACTTTCAGAAGGAGAGTCTATGAGGCGCAAGGGTGTCAGCGCTCGGGCCGGACTGTACCGGCGTGCTTTTAAAAAGGCGTCAGGCGCACAATTACTCAATAAACATGCATGTGACCCGGAATGCCACGCCCCCCCCACTGTCCAGTGGCTTTCTGTGACGGTCTCGCATGTTCTTCTGTTGCCATGGAAACAGCATCTGTAGGTGAGAGAGATTCTGACTTGAGAGGAGGAGGAGTGGGGTTTAACCTTGGCTCTGTGGGTTTAAGTGGCGAACCGCGGCGCAGGTTTAGTAACAAGGCAGGGTTTTACATCCATTTGCGTCTTCACGTGTGAGAGAGAGAGAGTTAGAGGTATTGTTTATGTGAGATCCCTTCAGAATGACACAGTGATGGAGTTCGCTCAGGCTGAGTGACATCGCAGGCACTGTCTAGCCGGGTTCAGGTGCAGATATCTCATTATCAAGGCAGAGAATTACTCCAAATTGTCGCACACAGCCGGGCGGGCGAGCGCCACAGGGCCGCCCGATCCAGCGCTATGGTGGCAATGATACCGACCAGCAGCGGCTCACTGGATGTGTTGTTATGAGGTGAGGTGAGGTGAGGTAGCTGAGTGAGGCAGATCAGTGCATCACTGTAAAGGAAAGAGACAAGAGCGAAAGTCTCCTGAAGGGTGTAGAAAGAAAGGCAGAGTTGGCGTTTACGTTACTACTGATGTTTCATTGCTGCTCAGTTTAAACAGTTTAAAGGTTTCCCTCCAGTGTCTCGCTCTCTGATCGCACCCCATTCTGAATGTCCCGGTTCCTCCTTCTCTTCTCCGGTTCATTCAGGTCAGGCATCAGGACCTCAAGGTGTTTTATCGGCGGTCCTGCGCCTCACGAGCGAAAAAGGCATCTAAGAACCGAGTTGCTTCTGGAACGTAAAGATATTTCAGATAATGTTTCTTATGTGCTTGTTCTCGCTAATCCGAACGAGGAAGGCTTGGAACCGCCATCTCCCTGTAGACGAACGTGAAACCTATAGCACATGTCCCTCCGTCCCTCCCGTCCTCTATCCCACCGGCGTACGTGTGCTCATGGGAACCCAGCGCTATTCTCTGAAAGTTTTATACCTCAAAAAAGAACAAAGCGTGGTTTGAAGTGAGTTTTTCTGGAAATTGTTTTAAACGAATGTGGGTCTTGGGCCAACAAAGAGCTGAATAAATGTTGGACGTGATCTGGATCCACACACAGGACGGTTCTGAGAGAACTTTTGAATTGTGTGATGGTGTAAGGAGGCAGGAATCACCCAGAATGCGCCAGGAGGAAAAGAACTGGCCACAAGGGGGCGAAATACATAATTCTACATCATCTGCCACTATTTAAAAGATTATTTAAAAAATCATTCAAAAAAGTACTACATGAAACCCCACCTCTTTCTATTAACTTTAAATATTTAATTTTTGTTTCACTTTTGTAATATTTTGCAAGAATTTTATAATAATCCAATAACTAAAAGTTTGCTTTTAGTAAAAAAAAACAAACAAACAAACAAAAACAAATCCGCCCTTTTAAATATCCATTGATAAACATCAGTGAAGGCTGTAGTCGGGTTTAAATATAAAACACTTCTTTCTGTTTGCATCTCTTTGACTTTCTACTCAGATCCATTTGTAAACTCAATCACACAAGAGCTTTTCCACTTTACCTGTGTGTGTGTGTGTGTGTGTGTGTGTGTGTGTGTGTGTGTGTGTGTGTGTGTGTGTGTGTGTGTGTTTGCAGCATTTGAGCTGTATTACTGTGTGAGCTGTACTAAAGTGACCTGACACGCATCCCCATGGTGTATGTTATTGCACCCTCTGCTGTCCAAGCCGCACATTTACAGTTAAGGGCAACTGAAAGCTAAAGCAGCCCTGATAAAATGCATGGTGGTGATTTTTGTTGTTGTTGTTTTTCTTTTCAACATATAAAGTACTGATGAGTAAGGAATAAGAGGAATAATACTCAACATGCGCTATATACTCGCATCAGAGCGCCGACTGGGACCTTATTCCACCTGTACTCGTACTTTCTCACTCTTACACCCGCTCTTCCTCACCCTGTCACACTCACTCTCTCTCTCCCTCTCTGTGGCTCACTCTGCCATTCTCTCTCTCTCTTACTCTCTTAGTCTCTTTCTCTCACTCTCTTACTCACACTCTCACTCACTCTCACACTCTTTCTCTCACTCTCTTACTCTCCCTCTCCCTCTCTTTTGTTCACTCTTTGTCAGTCTCTCTTTGTCGCACTTCCGTTCACTCTTGCAGTTTTACTCTCGCTCCTCCTCTTCTTCCACCCTTTCTCTCTCTCAACCCTCTCTCTTTCTTACTCACTCCCACATGCTCTTTCTTTCCATCACTCTCTCACTCTTGCTTTCTACACTGTATTCCTACTCATCCCTTTCTCTCTTGCTGTTTCTCTCTCTCTCTCTGTCAGGTTCTCTTGCTCACTCACTCTCCCACACGCTCGCTTTCTCACTCTCTTGTGCTCTATCTGTCTGTCACTCGTCCACTCTCTCTCCCTCTCTTTCTTAAGGTGTACTCACATGGAAGCAACAAGGCCGTCAAAAAGCGCAACTTTTTTTTTCCCCCCCTAGGTTTCGGCTGGCCGAAGAAATGCGCGGTCTGATCGAAACCCTTGGAGTAGAGCTCATCACGTGACCCTCTACTAGCGTGTGTCCTGTATCGTATTGAACCTGCTCTTAATATGGAAATAAAATAAACCCAAGTGCTTTCGTTAGTTACCTTTTACGCTTTTTTTTTTCTCGGTAGATTTTCGTGCACCCTCCATTTGATTGTCTCGAGTCCGGTGGGTCGGGTTGAATTAGTTGTGTATTCCAGCATGAGCTGCTCAGCTATGGATTGTGGGGCAGCCGTCATTCCAGCCTGCGCCGTCGCTTCGAAGCTCAAGTGCGGACGTGTGTGTGTGAGATATCTAGTGGAGCTGCGTGGAAAAACCTGCGGCTTCCTCTACAGTGCGTTTGTTCCGTGTCCGATCGGAGCGTGATTAGCTGTTAGAGGTGTTTATTAATCAAACCTGGGGATT
>JBCNYG010000024.1:31593752-31605255 GCA_039654305.1 Porochilus rendahli
ACGGACATGACACACTGCACACACACACATACACACACACACACACACACACACACACACACACACACATACACACACACACACACACACATGCACACGCACACACACCAGATGTATGTGAATTCTTAGTGACATGCCTGGTGGGTAGGAGTCTCTTTACTCTCTACACTCCTGTGCAAAACAACTGAGCCAACAATAAAATTACATATTTGTAGGTATAGCGGCAAAAGTATTAGTGGTGATGATTTGTATGAACACTAGCTAATTTACATCAAATCATTCGTTTTATGACTAATAAACGCCACAGCCCACACCGATAAGACCACTACAGCTTGGTTGGAAAAGAACAGCACCAACTCCTGTTCTGGCCAGGACCGAGTCCAGATTTGAACCCAGTAGAGAACATCTGGCTATACATCCAACATAAATTAATTGGACGAAGTTTATTAACACTACTGAACTTTGGGAGGCTGTCAAGTACGAGTAGACGAATTTGGACATTTCCAGAATCAAGACCTTCGGCAACTCGAACCAAGAGATTTGAATGTTTGCAAAAAAATTTTGAAGGGAAAGCAATTCCATATCGACTATTTAAAAGAATTCTCACACATACACGCATGCACACATACACGCACACACACGCACACAAACACACACACACACACGCACGCACACACACACACTCACACACAAACACACACACACTGTCTTGGCTCTGCGATGACCTGGTGAGCTGTTCAGGACATACCCTGGCTTCACCCAGAATTGGCAGAGATAGGCTCCAGCCTTCTAGCAACCATAAGTGATTTGGAAAATGTAATTAAATGAAATATTCTTTCAGCTAAAAGCACGCACAGCTGCTAAAACTGTCGTATTCGTGAACAAGCTTGCATGCATAGAAATGATCCAATGACGTGATTTCATGAGTGACTCAGCAGCAGCATTTAGTTGTGTTGTGCAACATTTTTAAAAGTCCAATAAGAAATGTGACAATATGTCCAGATACGTTTTGGATGAGTAAAGACAGACGGCTTGTTGTGTATATTAAACAGCCAAAAATTATATCCACGCATACATGCGATGACTTCCCAACCGCAGTATTAGAATGCTTTGGTATTTAAATGAAAAAAAAAAAAAAGTTGAGAACGCATTAAAGAGAATGAACACAACATATTGTCTTTTTCCGTTTCATCTCCTTCTATGCTGTTATCTAATATGGCACTAGTGTGAAGGGTGGATGTAGCAGAATGTGTTTTCAGAAGCCTTGGCACCACGCTGGCGAGGTGTGTACTGAAGAAACGTCTCTCTTTGATGTCCTCTCAGCACTCAATCAGCCTGGTGCTTTGCCTTTGATAAGACTGGTAGGGGAAGGACACCAGGTCAAAAAAGGTGAGTCATCTGGCGATTAAAGAAAGATGTTAACTCTAACAGAGTGCTAGCCGCTCCTCAGCCTGCACACTTTGGCTTGAAGAAAAGCTGAAAAGCACTCAACCTGCTTCCAAATAGAGGAGCCAAGACAGAGGCTGGTGAAGGAATGCCACCCCTGTGCCCTTCTGCTAATGTTTATTACTTCAGTTCTTCAGTTGCACAGAGGACAAGTACATAACAGACTTCACGCTGGTGAACATTTCACAGTGAGGTCCCTCAAAGATCTGGTCCAAATCACAGGAAAATCACTTAACTGTTTATAGGTCCTGACCACATGCCAGAGATCAGGGGGGGGACTACTTTCCCATGCGACGGGCTGAATTGATATATATACACACGAGGCTTGTATGGTGATATTGGCAGTGGAATAGGCTTTGCTACATTACACCACTTTAAACGGTTTAATCAACCATCGTGGAGCTCTCTTGGCCTAATTAGGTGGTGCTAAATACAGATCGAGACAGTCAGGAAACTCTTTTGGCGAGTCAATTTAACATAATTTATGAAGACCGGACTCATTTTCGTGTCTGGTTTCAATTAGCGTGACCTTGGGATTTTGACTACCAAACTCTCTCCGAAAAAAGTAGCATGTTAGAGAGCAGTGAAACTTTAGCCGTGTGATTGAAGAAATGAAAGCAAAGTGCAGCGTGAGACCGGGAACGGAGCTCCAGAAAAGCTAGGAACTTGTTTTTCTGAGTGTTCTTTAGTCTGGTTTGAGTTATACTCGAGTGCGCAGGTGGATCTGTGGAGAATAAACAATGCGACACGCCAATAAAGAGAAAGACGAGAAAACTTTGCATCAATGCGTGCAGCCCTGCTCCTAAAGTTCACTAATTTCTTAGGAGAATAAAGCTTGACGAGTGCGTTTGCTTAGCCTAAATGAGGTTCATTCATCCATTTAATAACTTGCACAATATAACCCTTCCCAAGCCTCGGGCTGTGCGAGAGGAAAAGCTGTTCCTCTGAAGTTGCGGAACGCCTGAGGGGGAAGGTATTGAGTTGTGTTGCGTTAATAGCCTCTTCCCACACTCTCATTTACAACAAAGAAAAGAACCTTAAAGGGTTTTTAACACGATGACAGATGAAACATAGTAAGCTTTTTGCACTAGGATATCATTACACTTCCTGTGTGTTCACACTTTATACACAGTCGTGATTTTGCAACCTGGCAGAGCTTGAGGCTGCCATTACATTCCGGAGCACGCAGCACCCAACCCCGTCCCTTTCACTACCGATCTCAGGTGGCATTCATCAAACGGTCCACCACACCGCGTCCTACACTTGAGTGATTAGATGAGCTACTGCCTTCTTCTGTGCCAAGTAGGTACTGGTGGGGAGTTGAGGGGTGTCCTTCTACCTGTTTTAAAATCCACTGCCAATGGCAATAAAAGATTGTGAAGCTGAAGCTGTTTCAGCTGAAATAATTATTCTTCAGTTTTGTAAAATCTCTAGAGCTAGAAATGTGGGAAAAGAGCCAAACTTGTGTGGGCTGATCCACCATACGGCTAATCAATACCTCATTAATAATACGCATTTATACATTTTCAGATTTACACATATTTATGATTTTATGATGCCAGTGTATTAAACCTGAATAACAGCTTGACTATTTAAACACATTGGTAACACATTGAATAAAGTCCTATAGATACGTTTACTTTTAAATACATGTACACAACCTCTACTTGTGTGTAGACAGTGCATGACCTCAGACACAAATTAATTAATTATTCTTCAAATAAATAAATGCAGCAATAAAAATCAGTAGAAGCATTGGAAAACTCCTTTTGTTTGTCAGAAATACTCCTTTTGTAAAATAATCACAAAATGTTCACCTCTAATGCAAATCACAAGTTTATATTACTGTAATAGGAAACAGATGAAAATGTAGAGAAAGATATACAGTATACATTTTTTGTTGTTGTTATTTTTACCTTAATTTTTTTGTTTCTTGGTAACAAGCTGCATTTTTCTTTTAAATTTTAAGAGAACGTGTGGGAGCAACTGTTTATGGCTCTTATAAGAAAAGTGGAAATGACTGAAATTGGTTCACTGGGTTCACTTGTTAAAAACTGATTGAAAATAGAGTAGATGAAAACATTTTTGGCTATCAGGAAATAAAACAGTATATAAAATGTTTTTTTTAATATAATCACAATGCGCTTGATACAATGAGATTAGTTTAATGACCTGATATGCTATTATCACTCTTCCTCTGATCCATTATTTGTGCTTCACCTTTACGTCAAATCCTTAACCAGCCCATCTCCCACTCTAATTCATCACATCCATCATTAATTACTAAGCACTGTGAATATTAAGAGCCGTTTAGCCATCCTGACCTTGAAATCAACCCTATCAAAAAGATCAGATCATCTGCCATCATATTCCTCCTAATAATCCTCTATTTTTTCCCCAGTGCCATACTCTTTATCATTAAAAACTAAGCGGACTTTGATTTCCAGTTTAAATTTACATTTTAGAAATATAAAAGATGTATATCTGGACAAGGGCCATTGAAAGAGGAGTTTAAAGAGGTATCACACACGTCAAGACCTTTTCAATGTCTTTTTTAGTCTGTAAACTAAATACTAGAAATAATAAATGAGTTCTGTAATGAAGGATATACAGGCTCAAGTTATTATTATTAATAATATGCTAATTATCAATTATTACTGATTTTTATTTATTTAAAAAATAATAATAATCAGCACTTTTAGGAGGGGCGGCACAGGGGTACGTCCACCTCACAGAAAGAAGGCCTGGGTATGATTTCCGGGCTCGGGCGTTTCTGTGTGGAGTTTGCATGTTCTCGTTGTGTTTGCAAGGTTTCCTCCGGGTACTCCGGTTTCCTCCCAAAGTCCGAATACTTGCCCAGTACGCTAAGTGGCTGTTCCAAATTGACTAGGTGTGAGCGTGAAGGTGAATGGTTGTGTGAGTGTTGGCCCTGCGATGGCCTGGAGAGCTGTCCAGGGTGTACCCCACCCTCGCCCAGAGTTGGCTGAGATGGCCTCCCGCGACCCTAATTAGGATTAATCGGATCAGAAAATGAATGAATGAAAGCATTTTATGGGTGGAGAATGGCTCAAAATTGCATCTACTGACCAAAACAAGACATAGAACCTCACAAGATTGATTTCTTACTATATTCTGACTCATCACTAGGCTTTTTATTACATCAGCAAAAATTTCCATTTTATAGAATGTTGTAACCCCTCAGCCATTGCACCTCAAGCGTACAGAGGACAAAATCCATCCCCCATACGAATAGTTTCCAACAGACAATCCACATTTTATTAGCTACCCTATGTAGTACCCTTTTAGCTACCCTGTGACAAGGTCAAAGGTCACATATGCAAATTAGCTACCCCACAGGTTTAGGTCATAATGAGTGCCTATGTAAAAGTTCAGAAAGCTGGCCTGTGCATGAGCCGAGCAATGGCATAAACAAAGTTATTGTCATGCCGCCCACCTGCCAAGCCAACTACAATACCTCTCCAGCCATAACCGGCTAAGGGGTAAAATGGTAGAGCCCTGTAATCAGTCCACGAGTCTCGGTCAGCATTCATTTTTAAATATATGCTGACAAGACTCGTCATTCACAGGAATTTACACCCCAAAAGCCCCCGGTCCCCTACCCACCCCAACTCAGACTTAGAACTGGGAGCCAAGTTCCACTTTAAAGCTCGTGTGACATAAAGTGCACCTAAATTATAAAAAAGTTGCTTGAAAAAAAGAAAAAGAGAGAAATATGCACATCTCAATGGATTCAGGGCACTTGGTTTCATTGTCAAAAAAAGAAATTCCCGAGGAGAACATTCTCGGCAATGCTACATGAAGTATCACGGTCTGCTAAAGCAAATACTTCACCTCTGGACGTTTTATTTCTGCCAAATATTTTGGCATCCAAACCTCTTAGATTCATTACATATGACTCTACGATTCATTACATAGAAATGTGAAACCCATGTAGCATGACAACGTTTCAGTGCTACTCAAAATCATGGGCAAGGAAACATCATTTTACTGTGATGAAATACACATCACGTATACCAGGTAAAATGAAAAATCTACAGCCAGCAGACTGTTATCTATATTTTCATGCCCTGAGCAGAAAGTTCAGAAACAAGACTACAACATGCACAGCTTGGTAAAATGAGCCGTCATGCTTATACCCCAATAGTGTCAGTGTTTTTAATAAATTTTCAAACAGGCAGAATACTACAGCAGCCCTGAAGGAATCTCATCCATGACTGGCCTGGTATGTGCCCCATCAGCCCATTATCATATTTCACTTCCCGAACCTTGTCCCATAACGCAGTACTGTTAAAAAAAGGGGGGGGGGGGGTGTTAGACAAAAAGTACCTAGAAAGTGGACGGCTGGTAAAATCCCCCAAAGCTGTATGGTCTGGAATTTTTTTTCGTCTTCAAAAGCACCATAATAAAACCTCATTAATCTTTTCAGTGCACGTAACAAACTGCAAATTCTGTTTGATCAGAGCACGCTGTAAGTTTACAAAAGGAAAAATGATTATGTGATGAAACGATTTACAGTGTGTGAGTAACGCTAACACAATAGCATATGACCATTTGAGGAAAGCCAAAAACCTGATTTCAATTAGGTTTTTGATTTAAAAAAATGAGCTGTAAACAATAACCGGGTTGAAATTTTCTATTTTAACCAATCATGCATTTAGTTTCTGTGTGTGTGTATGTGTGTGTTTGTGTGGTTTTTTTGGGTTGATTTGAATACAGCCTGGTCTGTGAGCGTTCTAAAGCTCAAAATATGGATTTTGAAACACCAGGGACTGTCACACTAACATAAACAAGAGCAGTTGTGACACAGTTTCATGAGTTGTTCTTAGTGCTTCTCCGTTTCTTAAGTGGAAGAACTACAACAGGCCTACAACGCACCCCAGGAGACAAGCAGGAAGCTAATGAAGAGGACAATATGTGCCTGCATAGACCAGGACACAGCACAAAGCATTATATGTGCATTCCATACGTTCAGTATATTGCCAAGCCTGTTACTAGTTCTAGTTGCTGACACAGCATATTACACTGCCTGCTTTAGGTATAATCTTTGCCGCCCTATTCTCTGTTTGTAAGTTTACTTTACATTTGATGTTCTTTAAGTAAAAATGTTTACATGTGCTGTGTTTTAGGTACCTCTGTCTGGGTTAATGTTAAGCTGTACATAATTCTGCTTTTTTGCATCCATCCTCATCTCTGCCACTTTGACGTCTAGGAGAGAACAAAACTTTGCTGAAGTACACAGCACCCCCTGCTGGGCCTGCTGTAGAATCATACTTCCAAAAAACCTCACAATCTCACAATGTTAAAGAATCCTTTAAAAAAATTCCCCAGAATCCCCACCCATGCATATAAGCTTTTGGTTGATCCCACTGAATAATATGCAAACCTAACCAAACCTAGCCTTGGCTGAGTATAAATTAACAACAAACAAGTACTGATTGGAAATTTTATAACAATTGTACCATTTGCTTTTATTTTTTTAATCCTAAACTTTAAATATGAATAAATGTAATATATGAATACTACTTTTTACAGAATAACTCATAATTTATCACCCCGGAATCTCACCCTAATTTTCACATAATTTTTGGTAAACTCACACTGTTATTCTAGTTGTTATACTAGCAAAGATTTATTCTGTAACAGGAGGGCATGGTGTTGATAATGTGCACACACACACACACACACACACACACACACACACCACTTCCTGTGCCGTCTGCTCTATTTTTAATTAGCCGAATGGCTCCGTCGACTAGCTCTGGCTCAGGATTTAGCCATCTGCAGTACAGACCAGGAGTCCAGGCAAGTGAGTTTTTAAGGCATTCAGTCAAGGAAACACACCACGTGGCTTTAGTTTCACTGTGAAAACCAGGTCAGTACTGATTGCTAGTGTTCAATCTGTATGGCAGAAATTCCTCAGCAAATACATAATCTCTATACCCTCTTGAGACCCCACTGTCCTCTAAAGAGGACACCATATTTTTTCCTACACAATATTGTGTGTATGTCCTTCTAAGATCCTAATCCACAACCTCCCATGAACCCTGCACTCTACCCACTACACCACCGGCCCCACAGTAGCCATGTAGATATATCAGCTCTATACCAAAACGTTTAATTTCACTTTCAACTCCATTTCAAAATAAAAGTCTTAAGT
Source organism: Porochilus rendahli (assembly GCA_039654305.1). NCBI lineage: Eukaryota > Metazoa > Chordata > Actinopteri > Siluriformes > Plotosidae > Porochilus > Porochilus rendahli. Next base: position 31,601,377 of record JBCNYG010000024.1, read on the forward strand.
TCAGTCTTAATTTACTTCAGTCAAAAAATGCCAGTGCTTTTTTCCAACTGCACAGTAAGTTAATAGACATTTTACCACAATTACCATATGGCAACATTTTGCCACACAAAATCCCTCCAACACATGTTCCTATGGTGTGTGTGGCCAGCTGTGTGACAGTATTAACGCTGCCACATTAAACCCAGACCACCGGGCTTCCTCTCACTGTGGCAACCGTCAGAGCTGCTGCGGCTACACACTGATCACACCAATCCACACTCATCGAGGCCCCCCACCCAGATCAACCAGCGCAGCACACACACACACACACACACACACACACACACCCAGAGAACCATCCGCCAAGTTTCTGTCAAACCTTCATCTTCCTGACAGACATCGATTTAAGTGTGGCTTTAGCCGACAGATACCCTCCCTCCTTTTAATTAGTAGCTCTTCCTCACCTCATGATTGGACCACATGAGAGCGGCTGAGTTTAATCCTTTTTCCTCCAGGGAAGATGCTTGTCCATGGTCACATATGTTTCCGAGGGGTTAGCAGCAGGTTCACTCACACAAGTAAACAAGCTCCCAAGCTGCTGATTTAGGAGCCGTGTGTCTAAGCATGTGAGTGGACGCATTAGTGTAATCGAATAAATGTGAACGTAAAAGTACCATTTAAACGATATTTGCAGACTTCAGATACTACAGATTCATTGTTGATGTCTCACATACAAGTCAAAAGAATATTGGGAAAATACATACTTCATTGTGCTCTAGACCAAACTGCAGTATTACTATTAATAAAATCAATTATAAAATAATAGCAGAACAGAGTCGGATATTGTAGATTACTGCAACTATAACTGCGACTTATAATAGTCCAATATAAATAGGCATAGTAGTAGTGGTAGTCATAATAGAAAACAATAGTAGCAGTAATACTAATGATAGTGATGGTACTAGTAATAGAAGTTAGCATATTATTATTATTATTATTATTATTATTATTATTATTATTATTATTATCCCCCAGTGCAGCTAACTGGGTTATCACATGCCGGCTGTGTCTCTCACTGTCTGTGGTGAGAGGAATGAAAAAGAACCATTGCTGATTTTCGTCAAGAGTAGCTGCATAGCCGTCAGCGTCTTTCTGCCCTGCGATGGCCTGGCGAGCTGTCCAGTGAGTACTCTGCCCTCGCCCAGAGTCGTCTATGATGGGCGCCGGCCTCCTCGCGACCCTAATTAGGAATAAACGGTTCAGAAAATGAATTAATGAATGATTATTATTATTATTATTATTATTATTTTGTTTTATTAAGACAGCACATTTATAACAATAATAGAGATATCAGTACTAATAATAGTAATAATAAAGAATTCACAGTGATGTTGTAGTATTAGCAATAAAATTCACAGTAATCGTAATAATAGAAAAAAATAGATTGTCATAATGTAGTAGTAGTTCTATTCATAACAGAAAACAGTAGTAATTGTGGTAGTGGTTTTACATAAATAATGTTAGCATTAGGGGTAATATGTATTATTAATAGAAGGAATTAAGCTTAGTAAGAGCAAAAAAACTAGTAATATTTACCCTGTGGATGTGCAAAAGCTGGTCTTTTATAGTCCTTATAACATAACTTCAGAGTAACCACACTACTGGAAGGACGCATCCGGGTAATACTCCAAAGACCATCAGTTCATGCTTCACTCGTACACAATACACAATATGTATGTGCTTTTACAACTTTCACAACTTACTACAAAAACACAAGTAAACATTTGACATAATCTATCTACGTGTTTCCTCTAACAAGACTCACCAGCTTCTTATTACAGTAATGTTGAACCTGATCATCACACCAGTACATGACTGGTTCAGATTACATGTTATATGTATGCAAGTACGGCTTTTTTAATTTATTTTTTTTATTACAGTACATATTAACAGTTCGGTGAAAAACTGCGAATGAAATTCAATTCCTTTGGATCAACACAGACATCTTCAAATGTAAACAGACAATTCCGAGCATGTTTCTATTACACGAGTCTTTCGGTGCTCTCATAAACACACGCTTCCTCTGAATGCAATAAGGATAACATGTGTGATGTTACTAAAAGCATGCGCCGTACCTCACTCACCATCCTGAAAGCTAATACTGTAGCTCATTGGGATATAAACAGGTCCTTGTATAACAGAATGCAAAAGAAATCCCAGACGAGCAGACGGGTCTCTGTATGAGCGCAACGCTAATAGTGAACAGAATAAGATGATGAGGGTGAGGATGAAGGTGAGGGCTAATGCTAATCACAGTGCAGTGCCTTCCCGTAGGGCTCCCTAGAGCTCGGCATAACACAGGCAGTGCAACTTGACAGACAAAAAAAAAAAAAGCCATGTTTAATGACTCCGGAGGCATACAGGGTAATGATCAGAGTAAAAGTGCAGCCATCTGCAATAATCCAAACCTCTATGCTTAGAATTTATTTAATGAAGGACACGGCTTTGTTGCTTAGTCAGTGTATTTTAAAAAGACAGCCACTTTCACATCCATATCGAATCAAGGTTGTGGCTTTTGGCAAATAGAGCCGATCTACTGACCACATGAGCTAAATGTTGCTTTTTGTTTGTCAGACCAGAATGGTGTTTTGTTTTTGTTCTTTTTTTGTTTGTTTTTTTTTAACAGCATTCCTGGAAATTAAATCTTGTCAAGTAATGAATGATAGAACATCAGCTCGGAGAACAATAAGTCGGGTGGACGGACAGAACCTCTGGCCCACATCTGCCTTCAGCGAGATCAAATTAATGATGGCTGCATGACGCTTAAAGCTTCTCAGCTTAAACAGCTTTCACACTATAACGAATTGAAGAAACGAACATGAACAAATTGCAAATAGTCCAAATACGCACAAATTTCCCGACAAATTGATTCCCAAGGGCTGGACAGAATAAACTCGCAATGAATCAAACGACATCAAACGGTTTGATAACTTATCATTAACAAACTAGAGCAGATGCTAACATTTTAGCATGCACAAACATTTGCAACTAACGGGATGAAGAACAACATACAGAAGCTTGAATAACAGTGAAATTAAAATGAAATCATAACGAACTACAGCACATGGCAGCGAATGCCAAAAATTGCCGATATGCTGGCACAGGCTGGGCCAACTCGTCTTAGTATAAAGGGCGCTTTATATAAAAACAAGCAGTGAAGCCGCATGCAAGAATGCGTGACAGTCAGCTTGTACTTTCTCTAAACAAACAGCTGCAACGAAAGGCAAAGAAGAGCCGGCAGATGGAGAAACTGGCTTCGGATGGCACTATATAAAGAACCTCTCAATATGGGGAGCATTGATCCAGTGCAGCGCCTCAGAGATAATCAAAGAATCATGTGCTCTCGTGTTATGGTTGAGATTTAGAGACAGACATAACAGGCAACTTAGCAGGTGTCTAATCAGCTAATCTGGGTTGATTTAGAAACACTGGTCCTGAATTGAACTTGTTTTTTGCTTCTCCTGATTTACTTTTTACTGTGTGGAGTGTAGCATGAAATTATAATTTGACCACCATGGATTACAATCTTAAAGGGGGTTTAGGGCTTGCTTTTGGAGCGTGTACAACTACAGATGGATTTGATTGATACTCATACTGGTACTGCTACCATAAACATTTAATGGTACTTATGCTTGAAAAAACAAACAAACACAAAAAACAAAAAACAGAAACATCAACAAGGCACCTAACCTCTAACTGCTCTTCTGGTGCTGTAATGTGGCTGCCCACTGATGTGACGTGTGTATGGGTGTGGTCAAGTCATTCATTCATTCATTCATTTTCTGAACCGCTTATTCCTAATTAGGGTCACGGGGAGGCTGGCGGCCATCTCAGCCGACT
>JBCNYG010000024.1:31639077-31652725 GCA_039654305.1 Porochilus rendahli
GCTCACACACTCTCTTGCTCACACACTCTCTTGCTCACACACTCTCTTGCTCACACAGTCCCTTTCTCTCTCTTTCTCTCTCTCTCTCTCTCTCTCTCTCTCTCTTTCTCCACCCCCCTTTCTCTCTCTCTCTCTCTCTCTCTCTCTCTCACACACACAATCTCTCTCTCTTTCTCTCTCTCTCTCTTTCTCTCTCAAATTATCCTAAACAGCCAGTCGACCTCATCTGCATGTCCTTGGACGACTGGAGGACGCCACAGTGCCTTGACGAACCACGCAGGCACAGGGAAAATATGCAAACTCCACACAGAAATACCAGAACCCAGGACCTTCTTGCTGAGAGGTGGACGTGCTACCGAAAAATAAACCAATTTAGACGTATGCACCTTCACACCCACAGTTACACGTACTACTTGTGTAGATCCTGTGTTGAGATTTTTTGTATTCTTTAAGACTACTATTCACATCGAATGGTCTGCTCTGTAACTGTATTTCCTGGTTCATCCACTGGGACCAAACAGCAAGTGTTCGAAGTCTACACCATCTGCAGATGAATCCCTTATTGGGTTTTTAAAACCACTGTTATACTAATAGGTACCCACCACCTTTTTCTTTTTTTTTTTCTGAAAGCCTGATTGAGCAATTTCCATCTTGGTGTGATGTCATCATACGCTTCATAAGCAAAGAGAACACCAAATCACTGAGGTCCACCAGAAGAAGGCTGCAATCAACAACAACTAATTCAAAACGTCAGATTCTAACGTCACAGGATTGCAGGCATGATAAAGTGATGAAGGTGGAAGGTGTACTTTCCTTTCACATGTTTTTATTGTTTATTATTTATGGAAATTATAAAAAAAAGACACAAATAAAAGTGCAAATGCTTGTATTACATGCCTCTAAATCTTCCTGACCTTCATGATAAATCGTCAGGGCTGCAGAGACGGACACTGTAAAAATCCACACTTTGAACACTTTTATTGATTTTGTCTCAAGATATTTAATGGATTGACTCTGTTCATATCAAGGACTCGATTGCAGCCATTACATTAATTGAAAAGCTACACAGAAAGCCTCTCCTTTTGTAAAAGACCATGAGTGGGATTTGACAAATGACTGCTCCGTGCAATTATTCGACGGGTGAATAAAGGCAATAGGAGCTAGATGGCTGATCTCGAAGGAACAATCACCCCAAATAATCTTTAATAACATTTCGAGTATGAGAGAGACAGAGAGAAACAAGAGAATACTTGACATTGAAGAGAACAATTGAAGAGGATATGAGAGATGCGAGAAGCATGGGAGCATTTTAATGACAAAAATAAAGTCGTCTATTCGATTCGAGTCTGAAGGTTTTTGACAGAGTTAAGTATCCCCTGGGATTATGTTCTTGGTCCTTGTGTTGAACTTTGTGGACCCTTGACATCACCCCATAATCCTTAAAAATGAGTCAACCTCAGTTCCGACACATCTTAATAACCAGCGTTAATACTCTGAGAAAGCAAAAAGAGCTGGAAAACCTCAAACACTGATGGGAGTTGTTTACATTCGTTATTTTTTCACGTTCCAAGGTTTGTCACAAGACCGTAGACCAGAGGTGTAGTGGTTAGGGTGCTGGGCTCATGATCAAGAGGTTGTGGGTTCGAATGCCTCCTGGGCAAGGTCTTAACCACAGGTGTGCCTCTGTCCACCCAGCAGTATAGATGGGTACCAGTTAAAAAAATAATGGGAACGAAACCTGCGATGGACTAGCGCCCCATCCCGAAGGAGCTGAACTCCTAGACGCTTCATGCAATGAAAGCCAGGGGGCTCGGGTGTAAAAAACCTAACTGACTTTACCACATGACAGGTCCTAACATGTGCGCAATCAAATATACTGCACTTGTGTTCTAAGCTATGAAAACAAAACAAAAAAAAAACATATCTATCATGAAAACATATTTTGCCAGTTTGAAAGCAATGTTAATTCACAGGGTCTTATTTTTAAAGATAAAACCAATTTCTAACTACAAAAGAACTTGAAGAGTGCAGACCTCTGCCAAGGCCCTTCAGTACCCCCAATATGGTATTGTAAGAAATGCAGCCCTACAATGCAAACGCACAGCCATTTATATGATTGCGTTGTATATCTGGCTTGGCTTGAATAAGAGCCCCTGCGCCCGAATGACGACGTATTAATAATTGGATCATTTTTGTGATAATTGGCCTAAAAGTCAATTTAGGATACAGAAGGGTAAAGGAATGAGATTGCACCATTGAACGCAAGCCTGGTAGTTACACTTTGGTATGGACCGGATACAGTAACTCAGATGACTATGTCATCCACGCTAAAAAAAAACTTTACAAATTCCCTGCATCCAGACAATAATCTAAATCCCTGCCGAAATGTAATCAATCGTTCCTAGTATCATTTTTGAGTCATCCTGAAAATTTCGTCAAAATCCGATCAGAAATTCTTGAGTAATGTTGCTAACAGACAGACAAACAAACAAATCAACGCTCAATCCTGATGGAGGTAACAATAAGAAATTAACACAAGACGGTAACATTAAAAAAAAGAATGTATACTTGACAAGGTAAACTTCTAAGATGTTTATTAAATACTGTTGGAAGGAGTCTCCAGTGCGAGCGCTTTGTACTTATCAGAGGTTTTGAATTTTCTCTTTTACTATACTTTCTTTCTTAAAATAGAATTCTTTAAAGTGTTTTATATTGTATATTTATATATATGAGGACTCGAGTGTTGGTCCCTACCTTTTGCCGACAGGATATTCTCCATTTTTCTGGAAAGACTTTTCAGTAGATTTTGCCGATTCAGTCACAAGAGTATTAGTGTGGTCAGGTTCTGATTTCCGGTTCATCTGCGATGGTGTTCAGTGGTATCGTGGTTAAATTCTTCCAAACTAATTCGGACAAGCCAAAAAAAAAAAAATAGCCCTCGTATACCCTGTTTTTTCCCAGGAACAGGTTTGGATCTCTTGGCTCAGTTCGAGGAAATTGTTTTGATAAAGCATACAAAGACATCCTATACAACTGTGCTTCATCTAACTGAATAGCTAATGGGATTTTACCATGGGGGGGACGGTGGAAGCATTAGGTTCAGCACTGACACCTCACAGCAAGACAGTTCGAGATTTGAATCTTGCACTTGTGCACAGTGTTCCTCCTCTGCATGTGTGGGTTCCCTCCGGGTGTTCTAGTTTCCTCCCGCGGTCCAAGAACATGCACGTTAGGCCAACTAGCTACGATTAATTGCCTATGTGAGTGCGAATGGTTGCTTGTGTCTGTATTAGCCCTGTAATAGACGGGCGACCAGCTCAGGGTGTATCCAGACCATCAGGCCAAGTCAGTACCCTGATGAATACACACTACAGATAATGGATTGGTTTTAACACAGTAATATAAGTCAGTAATTTAATAAGGCTTGGTAATTGGTACAAATCTGTCTTTAACTAGCAGAAATGGCTTCCAAACGATTGAAATCCAATCAGTCGTGTTAATTAGTGCATGCAAGTGCGCTGTCCTGGAAATCACTTTCAGGGGGTAATAAATTGTGCACCGGCTGCAAAATAATTCATCTGTTTGACATCCAATAATCTTCAACTTTAGGTAGAACCTGAACAAACTGCATATTAAATGATACACCAGAAAACAGATTACTCTCATCGTTAAAAAAGACACGAGCACGTTTTTACACAGTATTTTTCCGAATGTAAGCATGAATAACAGCATTAGTAGAGTAAGTGCTGTAGATATGGGCTTACTAGGCGTTTCGGGTTCTCTTACTCACTCACTCATTTGCAAAAGCGCTTACCCATAATGCTTGGGCCTGCAGGGAGGCAGAAGCCTATCTCAGCCGACATTGGGCGAAGGCAGTGTGCACCCTGAACATCACACCAAACCATCACAGTGAGTAGTGGATTCAAGTTCATTAAATGAATCTTTCAGAATCTTAAGATTTTAAATGTATGTGTAATTCTGAATAATATGTAATAATAACGTCTTTTACTGAAAAATAACAAACTACACAGTCAAGCGATAAATAAATGACTTAATCATATATTTAGTACATACGTGCTAGCATTCTGCATCATTTGATTTGAAAAGTGGTTATCTAATTAAATCTGTCACTGTGCATACTTTGTATTTGTAAAGAAAGCTGAACAAAGAAAGCATGCTTGCACTCATTACTAAATAATAGCTTCCATTGCCGCAGCTGTAATTCCAGCTTTGCAAACATCACAGGCAAGTGAACTCCTGATGATCTTACACACACCTGCTGTTTTCAAGATTCGAGCCTATACAGCATGAAAGCAACTAAATATATTAATAAATAAATAAAAACTATTGATACACACTGCAGGTATAGCAACACACTGGAGTAAAAAAAAAACAAAACAAAACCGGAATAAAGGAAAATGCGAAGGAAAGATCTATTCAAAGATTAGTAGACTACAGTTTTCAGTACTGGTGGGAAATTCATTAGCTTGGGACAATCAGCTCATGTGCAAATGATATAAAGATTACATGCATCTAGTTATTATTTGTACCACTTATCCTGTTTAGGGTCATGGAGAGGTTGGAGCCCATTTCAGCCGACTCGGGGCTAAAGGCAGGGTATACCTTGAAAAGCTCTCTAGTCGATTGCAGAGCCAATTCAACACAAGTATAACCATTCACTGTCACATTAACACCCAGGGCAAGCCAGAACTGCCAATAAGTGTAATTTCTATGTCTTTGGACTGTTGGGAAGAAACTGGAGTACCTGGACTGACATGCAAACTCCACACAAAAACACTCTTGTTGACAACGGGCTCTAACACAGGGCCTTTTCGCCTGCCCATGCTTTATTTATTTATTTATTTATTTAATAATAATAGTTATCAGAACGTCTTTAATCCAGGAAATTGAGTTCCTGTGTGTATCCTACTCGTGCTATTTCACTGTTGTATATTGACTTCCGTCAAGTACGCAGTTCAGTACGTGTGAACAGTTGTTGTTGTTGTTATTGATTTTAAGCCGCATGCACAAAGGTAGCGACGAGCGACACGCAAATCGATTCGCCGCTGAGCTTCACTTGACGCTGCCTCATGAGGGAAGAGAATAGGTTCACTGTTTAAGTGTCGTAAGATCTTGATGCCTAGGTAACCTCCTTGCATGTTTTCCACTTAAAAACCTTTCCTAGTAAAACTATGAGCAGCAGCGAGATGGTTCCCGACTGTAGATCAGTCGAACATTTATTATCATTACCTTATGTTATTTTTTATTTTATTATCTTATTTTAGCTCATATTTTCATAATATAAAGATTATTTAATTATTATTTTATCACACAGCAAGTATAAAACAGAGAATATGGTGCATCGTGAACCAGGAAGGGTTAAACATATATAAATATATACTCACAGCAAAACCTGCACCACTTCAACCCAAGAATTTACAGTTATAATACTTGTAAAATTTCCGTGTGCCGTTATTAAACACAGGCTATTAAGACACGGCGGTGATGAGCTGCTCTTCCATGTTGATGTGGGCGGACTAATTAAACTCATGTTCATTGTTTTCCTGGGGAGAGGTTTTGGCGAAGTGTTTGTTCGGCGGCATCTGTCAATCAACGGGATCTTTAAGCTCTGATTGGTAATCACTCGAAGTTCAGCTCAGTTGAACTCCGTGCCCGCCCACTTCACGTCGCTTCAGAACATTTTGCGTCTTATCGCTCATTTCGCTGGCATTCATTGACATTACATGCCCCCGTCACTTCCTGTGTGAATGTGGCTTTGGCCCTGCAATAGACGGCCAAGCTGTGGACTCCACGTTTCTCCCGGCGTCAGCTGGGACTGGATTCAGCTTCCCCCACAACCGTGATGGACAAGCATTATAGATTTTAGAAGGATGGATCTTTAACTTGTATTAAGAATCCAGCTAACGAATTGGCTCCCATCATTACATGAAACAAAAAATGATCACTCTGGTGCGTTCACACGGATGCTTTCACTTCCATTATAGAATAGCTAATGGATTTATGATTTGTCCACCAAGTGCAGCACAAAAAAAAGCCTTTTCCCGAGGCAGTATGAGTGCTGATGCTGTACATGTTGTTTTCCTTTTCTGATATTAGATGTTGGATGCTATAAAGGAACAGAGGAAGGAACAGCGGCCAACAGAGTAGCACGCCGAGTTCGGAAAGTTCAGTTTGTGTTTCAGCGAGGCCGTACTTGTACTTCAATTTCCTCCCACAAACACTCTCCCATGCTCCTGTCAAGTTTTGCCGTGTCCTATTATGAAAACAGGTGGCTGGAAAGACGGAGGACTTAAAATATAAAATGCAAGCCATCGAGCTGATGAAGTGCTCTTTTCAGCACGGACAAAAGTGTACAGAGGTGACACACACTTTAGAGACGGTATAATTTCCAGACTACACATAAATAAAAACAGCGAAACATTTAAAGTCTGAAAAAATCTAAGCTTGGGAAATTTGTGTCCTGGGTTTAGATGTGTTGGCACCCATGAAATACATGCTTGTCAGCCGTCCAGGTATAAAGAAGGTAAAGAAAATAATAAAATACAATGCACAAGAACTTTGAGCCATATTTCTACAGCACTAATATTCACACGAAGCATGAACACACATTCAAGGGCCTTTAATATTCTGCTGGTCACTGGCGCACACTAAAGGTCCTGCTTGGTAGGAGCCGTTTTACAGCCCCATTAGTCGCGAATGATGAATGTGGCCGAGTCTGTGGGCAAGGCGCTAGCTTTCCTAACGTCCACGCGAACGCAGACCAGCCTCGAGCGTATTATTTACTCGATCTATTGAACGAAATAGTCGGGAACAAGCCTGACCTATTGAGAAGTTCGTTTGTGAGCAAGAAGTGTCATCAAATGTGTCGTTTTGAAAAATCGCTCGCCAGATGGACAAACACGTACGAATATCTGTAAGAGAAGAGAAATCTGCTCTGACAGCCTGAGCGAAGTTATTTAGTACAGCTATAAAACACAGGTAGAAATGAGCTTCCAGTTTGATTTAGTGTGGGATCTGTGAAGTCATACATAATCTGACCACTGCCCCGAACTACGATATGGTTAGAAGGTGGAAACGTCTCACTGATTTCTATGTTTGGGTCAAGAAATGTCACTGATCTCAGTTCAGGCACTAAAAAAAAGTCATAAATAAACAAAATAAATAAATAAATGAACCCACTGGGGGCAGTGGTGGCCCGGTGGTAGGCTGCGTCATTACTGATCTGAAGGTTCAAGCCCCACTATAACCACGTTGTCACCACGGCCCTCAAAGTACAGATAACCGGGTTATCAAAGGCATGCCATGTCTCTCCCTGTCTGTGTTTCTGCCTTGTGATGGCATGGCGAGCTGTCCAGGATGTACTGTGCCCTCGCCCAGAGTCGGCTGAGATGGGAGCGAGCCTCCCCCGACCCTAATTGGGATTAAGACTTGTTTAGAAAATAATTGAATGAATGGATGAACCCACTTTACTGTACGTGAAACAATGTGCAAACATTTACTTAAACTGCGTGTAAAACTTGATAGCAATCTCCTAAAAATGAATCCTTTATTTAAATGTCGTATCCTATTCCCACCTGCCAATCACACAACCACCACCACCCAGGGAAGGGCGTAGGCATGCACATGCCCCCTCCATGGCATACGATGCTACGGCCGCCTCTTTACGAACTGCCGCGCACGTGTATTTGGAGGCAAGCTAACTCACCTGGAGGGAAAACACTATCCGCCCCCTTGTACGAATGAGCTCACAGACACCCATGATTGGCTGGGGATCCCTGAGAATGACAGGAAAGTGAGCGTACGAGATCCTTCCCTCCAGGATGATAGTCACGCACGTTGTCGATGCGCCACTCGGGATTCTGAATTTATAAGTACATCTCTGTTATTATATTCCATCACAAATTAATCACTAATTGTGAGGATTTTTCCCGGAAACAAAGTGTCTCCTGCTGCACCAAGGCCGTCTGTGGCACTTAGGTCTGATGTGAGCATAAATTAAATCCTTGTTATGAAGTCTCTGAGCTAAAACAGCAGGTAGCATTACTCAATAGCTCCTCATCCCACTAGACACCAAAGCAGCTCTCAGCTATGAAGTTATTGCTCCCTTGCATCTGAGAAATGGAAGATGATACATATAGTCACGACTGGGGTGGTTGTGTTGGGGGGGGGGGGTATTTCTGGGCAATTTGCATGAGCACGGACAAATCTGGCAATATCTAATCAGGGAAATTGTGTTTTACTCCGGGATTAATACAGTACAACGTTTTCAATCCGTCTATTCGTCCGTTTCTGTTAGCGCTCACTTTAGCTGGGCTGCTCAGTGTTAGCACGAAAAACTTTTATAAAGCTCTCATGCACTTCATTTAATCACGTTTAAAAGACCTTTAAAACGATCCGCATCTTTTCCTAAAATATCTTCGTCAGTTCTCCACAGAAGCACGTTTTTCCTGATGGTCCATCAACCTCACCGCAACATTAGAACACCTCTGGTTTGAAAATATTTCCTGCGTCTGACTGCTTTACTTTTCTTCCCCCTTCTATTCTATTCTATAATTCTATACCAGTGTTTTTATACAAGCCTGTTAGGGCCTCGCAGAATTTAAGATTAACTTAAAACGTCCTCACTTTTCATGTGGTCATTCAAGCAAAGTCAAGGAGGCAGTATAATATTCCGCATTTTTATGGTAATTTTACCGTGCATGGAACAATTTTATACACCCCTTATATGGTCCATTTGACTAAGTTTAAAAGGCCTTTTAAAATTAGCCATGCCTTTTTATAAAACGATATGTTCCTCGGTTCTCCACACAGGCACTTTTCTGCCTTGTTAAACCAATGGCTGTCTCTCAAGGACTCTTCGGTACATGTGCAGAATGTGACATTCGTCTTTCTGAGCTATGCAACCTAATAAACTATGGGATTTTCAGAAGGTGGCTTCTTATGTCTTTTTTTTTTTTTTAAACCACACACACAAACACACACAGAGCTAATTATAAGAGTGGGAAGATGCATACGCGAATCAGACTTGCTCCATTGTAAACCCACCAAAAAAGCAGCATGGATCGTGGGCATGATGGATGCTGTGAGCATGAATACATGCTGCGTAAAGCTACACCCATGGACAGTGTGGGATAACAGACATAAAAACAGCGGCATTCAAAACACTGCTGAGAAAAGAAGACAAGAACGTCATGGTTCCAAATATTAAACGGGACGGATGGGTCTTAAGGAACGTCTACGAGGATATTGGGTTAAAAGTGGAAGAGAAGAATTTCAGGAGCAAATTCTTGCCCCTCACCTTTCCATCTTAAGTAAAAATCTCAGGCTTTGCAGGTGACAGCTGTCAGATCTACAGCTTGACGTATAAGCTGCCATTCACGCTCCGAGCAGAAGGACTGATTGTGCCGCGGCCAGCCGAGTGTGGAGGTAACAAGATAGCAGATTAAATCGCCCTTCTCTCCTCACCCCCCTGCCCCAGCCCCCCCACCTCTCCCGTGGCAGGCCTGCAACAACAGGATTCCTGAAAGCGTGGCTTCGATGTCGAAGTGTCAATCACAGACTACTATCATTTATCCTGTCTGCTGGCAAAGAGTGATGTTCGTACCAGGCATGTCAGACGGAGGATCAGAAATGGCTGCACAGACAAAACTTTATCTTGAACAGAGATATCTGTATTGTTCTCAGTGAGAGTATCGTTTTCAAGGTCACTTTTGAATGGAGTGTCTAAAGCAATCACATATAATGAGAAATGAACCCATCACTCACAGTGGACGTTAATTAGAATATGATACAGGCACAAGGGGCGATCGTGGAATATAGAGCAATTATTCACGGAAGGTGAGGTTGATATTGCTGGCTAGTCCCACGACAGAACGCGGAGGAGACTTAATGGTATCTACCTCGTCTTGGTGGTTGGAAACATAAGAAAAGCAAACTGAAGTCAGATTTTTCTGGTTTATTAAAAATAAAATTGAAGCATGACAAAGGTCATGTTAGCTTTATTTATTTTTGTTAAAAACTTCATGAAAAGTGCTTTTTTACCTTGAAAAATGCCATATTGTACAGCTTTCTTTGTATTATTTTGGGGGGGGGGGGAGTTTTATTGAATTTTTAGGATTTCAAAATCAATGACTATAGAAAGCAGTGAGTTTTTGTCTGCCATTTGATTCAAGTTTGCAGGGTGGATAACATCTATCATCCCAAGATAGTTAACTAATCAAATATACTATATGAACTATCTACTAATTTATGTTATATTTTTATCAGTGACCTCTGGAGTGGACACGCAAGTTCTCTGACCTTTCCGTGTTATGGGTACTGGGACACACACATGCTCTGTTTAACTTTAAAGACAAAGTTGAACTTGTAATTATTTAATTAGATCCTGGCGCTAGTCCTACTAAAGGGTTGGTCTATGTTAATGTAATTATCTGACTATCTAAACCGATAATTACAACTTTAACTTCAAGTTCAAGTTACACAGAGCGTGTGTGTTCCCAAGTACCCGTAACACATGGAAGGTCCGGGAACGTTTGCTCCTACTAACACACTAGTCCCCGTCTAGTGCACATCATAATGTCACGTCTATGTGACAACGTCTTTGGGAAATAGGTATGGTGGAGGCCGAGTTGGATCCTCAAACAGGATCGCTACATGCGGTTGGAGCACTTGTGGGACCGGTTTCGCCATGCAGTTTCACACGAATCACCGCCTGTATCAAACGGAGGCCATACCTGATTTTTTTTTCATTGTTTTGTTTGTTTTAAATAGTTTTTTTTTTTTAAATACCTGATACTGACTGTTCTGACTTTGATTTTGCCAGGTGCCATTTTGTTTTCTTGTGTTTGATGTGCATAATATATTCTTGACACTTTTGTTTGTTGCTTTTTGAAGCCAACATGCAAAACAAATTAACCATATTACAAAAATCCAGTTTTGGGAACCTCTGTTGAAAATTATGGTCTCAAAGTTTTTAGTGAGTTTCAGTGTACTTACATTGCTATCTCCTCAAATCGCAAAATAGTGCACAATTTAGAACGCCCCATAACTGAACATTAGGAACATTAGGAATAGATATTTGGAATAAATACAAACATTATTTGGAATAAATACAAACTCAGCTGCTGCTGGATTAAAGTCTAGTTATTCTGTATTGCATGCTTACTACCGAGCTTTTTTCTTTTATTCATAATAAAATGATATTCCATAGCAGGGGTACTTTTTGGCACTCTATCAATAAATCAGTGGATCGTTAAATACTGCATGTGCTATGCTCCAAAGCGGCGTGTATTTGCGTAAATGCTCGTAGACATGAATCACTTAGTTTCATTGTTAACAGAAGTAAAGTATAAGAACGAAGATAATTGTGGTGCAGTTCATTGCTTATTGTTCTCTAACTACAACTGGGTTTTCTTTTCTGCTGCTTTCAATTTTTTTTATTTTTTTTTTTTTTGCAACTGTTTTTTTTTCTTCTTCTCCTCATTAGTGTGAAACTGCATAATAAAATCTTGTCCAGTCCAGGAATGATTAGTTGTTTCTCCTTGAACTTTCCATCTGCATATTATCAAACCTATTGTATTTACAGGGAAGATAATGGTACTTTCCATTTAAGATTTGTTTAATAATCCTTCACTTCTCACCACAATTGATACTTGGAAACCATTGGCAATGCCTTTCATAACATAACATCACCATATTTCTTCACAGCATATGGACTTATATCTCCACACTTGTTTGTGTAAATATGAATGACTTCTGGCTGTATATGTATCATGTCATGCTAAGCTGCAGAATTCTCAACAGTCTGTTATTTATTCCGAAAACACGCCATGGAGAGATCTCCAGTGCAATGACTTGCACAATCAAGAAAAATCGGCGGGACTGCTCCGACAGACGCCATGCATCTCATATTAGCAATATGGTTCATGAATAATGCAGGAACTCAACGCAGCGTTTTGCAGCATCGGGACAAAAATATTCCCGATTGAAGACACTTCACGGCTCTTAATCTGTGCCTGCAACGTGTTGACAGATTTACCTTATATTTTTTAGCCTACAGGAGTGTCATTTTAAATGTGGTACAAAGGCAGCAGTGTATAACCCACCCGGGTATTGAAACGCCACTCAACATGCCACTGGATGTCATCAACTGGAAAGAGGAACGTATTTATTCTTCATCCGTTTTACATTCTCTTCTAAAACAAGTCAGCTACTCAGACGTGGGGCGTGCCATGTTATTTTGCATACAGCGCCCTTTTAAAGGTTGATACATTGACCAGCACTGGTGCCTTACAACTCTACGAACGTCTGAGCTCATGGCAGTGTTTGAGTGGTTGAGTTTCAGGTTTTCTCCTCAGTGTTACTATGATTTCCTCTAATCTGCAATTCACAGCCTGCTAGGCAGTTTAGCAACTTTCCCCCTAAAGCCAAGGTCTAACATATGCACTTGCCTGGGAAACGTGAGCATGAGCGATGCATACGTCGCAGGCATCAAGTCTGCCGGCACTAACTGCGTTGAATTCGTGGCAGTCGATGTTCTACCTACATTTTTACCACCATGCATATCCTTGGTAACATCCAGTAGGTCATGTAAGCCTCACAGATGCTTTCAGAGATGAATCGATCCGACATTTGACCCCCAGTTTTGTTTTAAGACGACTAAAGTTTCCCCGAATGGAAGCCATGCGACAAGAGTGCACGCAACACTTACAGAATAATGCCGGTTGATCCCAGAAGGCAAAAAAAATCATCTGCCGTTACCTACCATGAAATAATTTGGGCTATTTTATAATTTGAGACAATGGTTGTATAAATATAAGAAAAAAGGACACACATGGTTCAACACCCAGTACAGACTCGGTCCAGAAACTCAGTGTATGTCTATGTTTTTGTATATTAAGGTTTACTAAGTAATAACTGTTTGCTCATCTTTCTTGAGTTTCAGCTCAGTGGATAATCTCCCTCTCTGCCCACCCTGTGATGAAAAGTCCTAGTAGTGAAATGTGCATGAATTTATCAGGAATCAAGATGTGATTTCAGACACATCACTGGCCTTTTATCCTCCTATCTCATAACTGACATCTTGAACACTTCACTTACCATGCCAGCCCATTGAGTAGGGGAAGGAGACCTCAAAGAGGTTGTCGTATTTTGTCAGAAGCATTTTCATTATGCATGCAAGACCTGTGATGTGAGAGAGAGAGAGAGAGAGAGAGAGAGAGAGAGAGTATGAGAGAGAGAGTGAGAGAACACTCAAGCTATCCAGACCTGACTCCAAATTACATAAAAAAAAAAAACAACTAAAAAACTTGATTAAATAAAAGTTTTTAAATATTTAAAACAGACATAATTTCACTAGGATTTTATCAACATAAAAACCCATTATGTGCCACATCTGTCTCTGCATAAACACCCCGTTGAAATTAAGAGCGATATACATTCATCACAGTGCGGTGGAACTCTCTAATCTGATCAGTCAGAAGGGGTTGGTGACTTTGCTATAATCGTGTACCGGTTGCAAGTCAAATCAGGTTTACTTAAATGCACAGTTGTGTCGACATGCTATTCAACAACACCCCCCCTCCCACACACACACACACACACACACACACACACACACACACACACA
>JBCNYG010000024.1:31749621-31770140 GCA_039654305.1 Porochilus rendahli
ACGCGGCGTTTTTTCGGTTTTGTGTTTTTTTTTTTTTTTTTTTTTTTTTTTTTTAACCATTAATTATGAATGGGTGAAAAATCTGAAATGATTCATAGCTGTACATGGATGGCTGAAGTACAAAAAGAGGAAAAGGGAAATCATTATTCCTTGCTTAGAGAACGTTTTCTAATGAATGCAAAACCATCCCATTCCTAAGCAAGTTGGGTTTTATTTTTAAACACTTTAATAAAGGTACCTACGGTGCTCACGGCTAAACGTTCTTGAGACACTAAAAACCGCCCGTGCAGCAAAAGTTTTTACAAAGCGACAGATTCAGAAGACAATGAAGAGGAAAAAATGCTGAATCCAGATAGAATAGGATTCATTTCGATTACTTTGAATAATGCAGCATATGTTAAGCAACAGTAACACGAGCACACTCTTCAGGGCTTTAACACCACGCATGACACAATTATTCCAAGAAGTGTTCCTGCCTCAAGCCGAGTGTTCCCAGGAGAGGCCGATTCCTATCAGCTTTTTGGTAGGAGTAGATATATTGTAAAAACTGACAAAAATCACATTTTTTATCTCTGGAATTTGGCCACAATTGTAAAAAAATAGTTTTCTGACTTTGATTATCTCCATGCGCCCTCATTCATCCTCCGTGATTACATGGTATAGAAATGTCTGGTAGAGTCTTTTAAAAAATGTCGGTATTTTCGAGGTTGAATGAGGGAGCCACCTATAGGTAAAAAAAAATTCATTTTTGGGCTGCATTTGGGGACCTTCAATGGCTAGCACCATGATATAGCCTGGCTCATTCATGCATATTTGGACACATGGGGACCTTTCCTGTCTAAATAAGCACTTTTGTGTAGTTGGTGCTCTACTTTCTATGATAATAATAACAAAAATGCCTTCACCTGGAACTTCACCTGGCTTGTAAAGGGTTAATGATACAAAAAGCCTTTCTGATGTTATAATCGTAAAAAGTAGAGACACCGAGGAACTTGATATAAGTAGTTCTATTTAATTGCAGTGCACATTGAGTTATGGACTGATGAAAATGTAACAACACTGCATCTTCACCACAAAAATATCTCCAATTCAAAAGCGCCCAAACTAAGCCACCACCATTCATGCATATTTAGAAAGGAAAAGTCCTCACGTGTCCAATAGTGCCTGAATGAGCCAGGGTGAAAAAAGGTCAGATCAGTATTCACACTTCATGAACACTGCTGTTCTTTAACTAATCAATTTCATTATGCACAAGGTAATTATTTATAAGCTGCAGCGCATGAGAATATGGCAACAACAGAACAGAACACCCGCTGAGATGTAACCTTGGCACACACATATTTGTGTATGTATTTTCAGCTGCTGTAAGTAGATGTATTGCAAACAAGATAGCAAGAATAGTGCTTGTAATTACATGTCAGTCTAAAGGGTCACTCACAGTGCAGGGTACCTCCACCACTCCGAGGGAATAATGTAGCAAAGCGGCCATATATGGGCAACGGATGTAATTACCCATGTGCCCGTTTTACAGTACGTCCTATAGTATATGGAAGTGACCAAATAAGGGGAAAAAGTCTCTTATTTGGATGTTTTACAAGATGGCTGGCATTTGACCTTTGAAGGTCACTGAAGGTCAAAGGTAACAGTTTCAACTGAAAGTCCACATATGGCACCATATTAATGGCAGATGTTCCATAGCAATGGCATGTCTATCAGCACTCGTATCAAAGTTATCAGTGTTCTATGTCCGAAAAATGTGAGCCCTTTAAACAAGACATTCCAAAAGCAAATTATCCCTGGGACTCAGGTGGGGTAGTGTCCCCACCAAGTTTAGTGAAAATCATTGCGTGGGTGTGGTCAGGATTCCAAACAGGTGGACTCACAAATAACAGTGATTACAATTCCTCAACAAAAATATAAGTAAATATAATACACTCTACATAGTAATCCAAAGTTTCAGAGCTCCACGTGATTTGTTTTGTATATTTATATTTAAATTACATGCAAGTGGCAGCTTTGTTTAATATTTAAAAAATATACTTTGAATACACCTTTTGTCTGATTTAATATAATTAATGATTTTAATTTACACACTATAGATAAAACATGAAGGCGGCACGGCGACGGAGTGGTTTGCACTTTCGCCTCACAGCAAGAAGGTCCTGGGTTCGAGTCTAGAGCTTGGCAAGGGGGTCTCTGTGTGTAGTTTACATGTTCTACTAATGTTTCCTCTCACAGTAAATGGTTCAATGTGTTGGCAAGCTATTCAGGGTGTACCCTGCCTTTGCCAAGTGTTGGCTGAGACAGGGTCCAGCCTCCCTGGGATCTTTACAGTACTGAGTAGAGTGAGTAAATTGTGTTTTATTATGACTTATTTAGGCTAGTTAAACAAAAAAATAAATAAAGAAAGAAACCACTAATAGTATTACTACAGGTCTAAGTATTAATACTGCCCAAGTAAATACTTAATAGAAGTACGTGCAGACCATTTAACTAATTATGTGACTTCTGATGGCCATTAGAAGTAATCTAGGGATTCCATAGAAATCTTATGCACCAATCTCTTGGTTTTTTTTTTTTAGGAGGTTCTCACCTCCCCATTGGCTCTGGTGCTCCCGGGACAGAGAGGATTGTTGGGGTCATGACGAGGTACGTTGTCTTCCGTCACCTTCTCCACCTGCCCTTTCCACGGCCGTTTCATCCGATGGGCTGAGACCAGAACCCAGGAATCCCGCAGTGGGTTGTACCTTAGATGCTGGTGGTCTGTGACAAGAGGTCATAAAAGCCAGCGAAAAAGAAAAGACAGTGACAGCTGGTCATCACGATAAAATCTATTCCGGGGCATTTTGGAGAGTGGGGGGGGGGGGATGATATGTAAATAATTCACTCCATTCGTCCTAATGACAAGCATAATTGCATTTCGCATGCAATCACTGCTGATGACATTAAACAAAAGATCAAATGGGAGTCAAATCTAGGAGGCGTTAACTGGAATCTGCCCCAGCCTCCCTATTATACTTCTGAATATCATTGTTTTTCCTCATAACCGCTGATGGTGCCATCAGTCCCGGGGACACAAATAACAAAGATCAACACCGAAACATTTTGTTAATAAGGGTCTAAAGGACACACAGTGGAAAGCATTCTTCCTCATTTTCTTGCATAGAGAGCAACCTGTAGGGTATTGAACCTCGTTTTCTCCAACAGACCAACTGTTTGCTTGTTTGTTTGTTTTTTAACAGCAACTGTGGATTGTACTAGCACATCAGGAGCTCTCTGCTTTGGCTTACAGACTAATCCCAAAACATTCCTCACGTATATGTAAACCTTATTTATTATTTCATGATGTTTTGTCACATGTAGGGAAATCCTAGAGGGCATTTCATTCTGTCTGCCACATAACAATGACAACAATAAGGGACTTCAGTATAAACACTGGGAGCAGACTGATCTGATATGTTAAAGGAGAAAAGCTGTTAGGAATGACTGGCTGTTTCTATCCCAGATCTGAAGGTTGTGAAGATTTAAGGCTGTTCAACCGGAAGTGAAGGTGATTTACCAGGAAAAGCATAATTTTAAAGGTTTTTGGTGACTGGCAGAAGGTGCCAAAGATCACCCCTGTGTGCAGTTGCAATCAGGCTACGTTTCACTTGGCAACGCTGTGTGTGTGTGTGTGTGTGTGTGTGTGTGTGTGTGTGTGTGTGTGTGTGTGTGTGTGGCCCCATTTCCCCTTTTAAGAGTGTTTCCTGCTGTAAAGAATGACAGTTTAAGGTAGAATTAGAACTATCATGTACAGCTGCACAAGTGTTAAGAGAACTAATAAGGGAAAAAACAAACAATTAAAGCTCGTGCATGTGAACATAAAATAGTTACCTTTGGGATCAAATTTGACCTTTCCTCCTGTCTCCATGGTGTCCATTACTACACAAAGCCTGTTAGCAAACACCAATACTAATATTATCCGTCAGCATTGGGAAGGAATGAGTTTAGGCATTTGTGAGTGGTTTTGCGTTAAGTTTGCGCATTACCTCGAACAATTTTATTTATTCCTTTTTAAATATTGCTAGGTTGAATAAAGGAAATAAGCATTTAGTGCAGAATTCATTTTGTAGCATGTGTTACCACTTCTTAATACACTTTTACAAACAGCACGAAATAAATAACAACATTTATTGAAATGCGTATTCGGGTGCCGTGCTAATGTGAAGAAATGCACCCATAACCGCGCACTTCCTAAGACACCTCTTATATTTCGTTGGTCGAGAGCCGCGTGAGGTGGTTTTTGATTGGTCAAAAGTGATAGGTTCGTGTACGTCATGGCAACCATGCCTACTGGCTTGCAATGCTAAGCTAGCCCAGTTAGCAGGCAGGGTTGTGTGAAGGAGTTTGAATGAAAGTGTGTCGGGTGGTTTTTAGCTGTTAGGTTTGGATATATTTGTGTGTGTTTTTTAATGTTGTATTGCAAGTCTTCGGTTTCGACGTAATGTTTCTAACTCGAAAATTTTTGAAAGTTGTGGTGTTTGTCGGAGTTTTGGTGTTAGTCGTGCAGTGCATACAGTACTGGTTAGCTAATAAACAGTATGTGTTTACTAAAGAGGACGTCGCCACACTGGCCAAACAGTACGCAGGTGAGTTCAGATGAAAATAGTTGCTGAAATGCTGTACTGTGATCCTTAAAACATGTAGCTGCAAGCAGCTGATTTTACTCTGAAGCATCATGTCAGATGCATAGCTATGTGCCATGTCATGCGTTTCTGTACTCAACTTGGCATCAGTGTCAGCTAAAATTATATTTCTGGTTATCAGAGATGGCCATTTGATCTACAGCCTGGCATTTGCTTCTGAGATTAAAGGCGAGGACTCTGGACTCTTTGACAGACTGTCCTGATCACCACTTATGACAGATTGTTGTCATATTAGGTAGAATGCACAGCTTTTAATTTCATTCACACACACCTTGAGCCATGTTGTGGCGCCCGGAAAGCAGTTCGGGGCTAGGTGCCCTACCCAAGGTCATTTCAGCTGGGAAGGTGAAGAAAGGGGACTCCCCAGCAGCCACACATTTTTCCTCCCGATCTGTGAATCGAACCGTTTGCTCCCAAACCTGCTTCTGTAACCATTAGACCATGGCTGCGCCCATCTCTAATGGATTTTCAGCCTTTCCCAGGAATGGTGGACATGAAGTGGGAATGCACCCTGAATGGCATAGCTGATCCATCACATTCACAACACACCACAAACACACACACATTCATATGTAAGGTATGTATGTATTTAAAATAGCCAATAACTGTAATGTTTCTGGGATATTGGAGGATATATTGCGCCTAAAATGGACAGTAGAACAAGCCTAGATGTCCAGGGATGCCAGAGCCTTCTCTATAGCAATGCTACCTACTACATTGTTGTGGTTTTCTTTCTAAAAACAATGCATTTTTATTGAATTATGTGTCAAAAATGTGTTGATGGTTAGAATTGACTTACTGCAAATCCGTCACTGGGAGTTTTCTAGATGCATGCTGAAATCTAGTACTGTATTATTAAATGATGTTCTGTGCAGTCAAATAAACATTCCCAGAACATAAAAACCCAGATGTTTCTAACTTCTAATATCTTTTCTGTGTGTTCTTGGATATTCTCCAGGTCAGGATCATGAGCAGGCTTTCTCTAAAGTAGTGGTGGAGTTGAGAAAACGCTACCCAGGCCACATCCTGCCTGATGAGGACCTGCAGTGGGTGTTTGTAAATGCAGGCGGTTGGATGGGCTCCATGTGTTTGCTTCACGCCTCCCTTACAGAGTATGTGCTGCTCTTTGGGACCGCCGTAGACACAAGCGGACACTCAGGTGAGTATGCTTAGCTGCATAGACTAACACGAGAAGGAAGCTAATTTATGCTGCAGACATATAATATAATGTTATATTATATAATTAATATAATTAATATAATGTTACATTATACAGCATCACTTACATAGGAACACCGAACTATCTGTGTATAGCTTTAGCTTATAGGATGTGCTGATGCACACTAAAAGGACACTTTTGTTGTCAGGAAGATACTGGGCTGAGATATCAGACACCATAATTTCCGGGACTTTCAGGCAATGGAAAGAAGGGTCGACTAAAAGTGAAATGTACTACCCAGGTATGTAAGTCAGAGGAAATGTTTAAAGCATCCATTTTTAACATCTTAAGAAATATTGCAGCGTTTTTCAACCTAATGTTTATCATCCTCAGCTGTAATTTTTTAAGAAGTTCAACATGGTTCGTACATAAAAAAAGCACTTCACTTAAAACATACATATGTATAAACAGGTACACAGAACATGTACCTCCGCCAAGGAGTTTGTTATACTCTCAGTTAGTTTGCAGGACTATGCCAAAAGTGCAGATTTTCAGATCAGAGGTGGGGTTTTAGCCCAGGGAGACTCCATAGGATCATGATGGCAAAACTGTGGCACTAAAGCTTAATTTTTAGATTTGGATTATTGTGTCTGTAGCTTTGCTGAATGGTGAATATTTGTGACACCTGCTGGTCAAATAAGTAAATAGCAGTTCACTTTGACTGAGTGAAGTGGACCAGATTTACAAGTGCATAATAAAATTTGAGAATACGTAGCACAAAGGTTTATACGTGTTGCACGTTTGCCAAACTGACCCGAAAGTACACTGACTTAATAAAACATTTATAAGATCTCAGAGAAGCACTTTTTTTTATCCTTCCAGGGCTCTGTATGATACAGAGCGTTATACAGAATAAACTTTGTTTTTAACTTCTATTACTTGTGTGTTTTCTTAATGTTAGCTTTGCAGTAGCAAATCTTAAAGAGTATGGCGTGTCATCATGTTGTGTGATTGTGTTTGGCTTCGGCAGGTGACATAATCGTGCACTCGGTGGGCGAGGCGACCTCGGTGCAGTGGACTGCAGGGACCTGGATGGTAGAATACGGCAGAGGATTTATTCCATCCACGTTAAGTTTTGGACTAGCAGACACTATGTTCAGCACACAGGACTTTGTAACACTCTTTTACACTCTACGCGTGTATATGAAGTGTCTGCTACTCGAGGCCAACACGTTCCTGACTGAAGCTGGCGTCTTCTGAAGGCCTCAGTGATCATTTTATTGCTTCAGTGCCATCCTGGTCAATCTAATGAGCTTATGGACTGAACTTCATCAGGCAAATAGTAACAGCCTGCAGAGAAGATTCAGATTCTTGTAACATGATGTTTAGAGTATATGATTATAATAATGTGGAGGGGAATTAAGTCTTAATTTTCAGACTCTCTACACTAAAAGTGCATCAGATGACGGAACGCAATTATTCATTACTTCCAATAACTTACAGAGCACCTTTTGACTGTGAAACTTTGTCGGTGCTCCTGCAGGAATGACCATCTCTGGAATGTTGTGGGAATTGTTTATGGCACTCATTTCCATCCAGCCTTTCTGTTCAATAAAACTTTGTACTGTTACCTACATGTGTTTTTAAAGTGTCACAAGTAATTGCTTGACTGTCTGAACTGCTTTACGTTTCCTCGCTAGATCTACTATTCTCTCAGGTATCCAGTGGATCCAATTAAAGTAATGCAATGTAATGTCTGTCCTCTAATAGCAGTATAGATCACCAGAGGGTTCAAAAGAATCTTGACAATTGGATCGTGTTTCTTTAATGAAATGATATGACCTCTAAAAACATGAATGTCAGTCTTTTATGCTGCAATATTGAATATTTATTCATTAAAGGTGAGCTACAGGTCGCTGAATCAGACGCCAAGCCTGAAGCGAATAACTGTTAAAAGTATGTACTGCATGGGGGGGAAAAAAAACCTACACCAAAATGAGATTTTTATGGATTTATTTAAAATGATGACTGTGAATCATGCAAGTAAGTACATGGGGGCTCTTTAACATTGTTTCTTTAAACCCCTTTTAGATTTTTAGTATATACTACACAAAACCATGAAGAAAAAGCAAACTAAAACAAGATATTTATAGCAGTAGTTTATTTTAACATATTTAACCATGGTGGAGAAGTAACCGAACACGAGCCGAGCCTGACAGGCATTAATATAAACATGTCCAAGTCCGACACCCCCGAATACCCCTCACCCCGCGACCCTGATTAGGATTATGTGATTGAGAAAATGACTGATGTTCAATACCTTAAGGCGCTGAAGTGACCGAGCCCGACCCGAACCCAAGCATCCTTTTTATAAAAATCTGACAAGTTCCGAACCCGGTCCGACCCGTCGGGCTCTAGTCGGGTATTCACTTATTAGTAGTTATAACGCCATCTGTTTCTAGCCTACTCTTTCAGAGTTTTGTATATACTAAACAATAACATAAACTGCACTCTTAAAAGGTGTGCTTTAACATTTATTCAAAGTTCTAAGATGTACATGTGTGGAAAAATCTGCAACTGTTCTGGGTAGGCTTTCCATTAAATTTCAGAAGGTGGCTGAGGGGATTTTGTGATCATCCAGTTCCAGTCGATCAGTGAGAGCGGTAATTCTGGCGAGGTTTGGTGCACCGCCATCATCCAAGTTCATCCCAAACGTGTCCAGAGTGGTTAAGCTCAGGGTTCTGTGTAGGCCACTCGTGATCCAAACCATGCCTGGGTGGTCCTGGGTGGTGCTTTCTCTGTTCACAGGACTGGAGCAGGTCTGCGCCTCTTAGTTTTAGTGCTTTATGCTGTAGCAGCAGTTTGTGAAGGAACCTATATGGGTGTTTGTGTCCACAAACTTCTGACTATATAGTGTACAGTATACACATGTAAATAAATGTGAAATACTTTACAGGTAACGGACTCGGATTTAAAGTGTTGCATAAGTGGTTTTTAATAAGAAGACTAAAACTTGAATACAGACACTAGAACTCTCCTCTGGAGGACGCAAACGTGTGCACAACGTAAACGTGACGTCACAGAGTCTGCGCGTGCAACTGGTAGCTGAGTGCACGCGCTACAGCCAAGCTCCACATTTATCACAGTATCATGGAGTTATCATTTCAAACTATCAAAACTGCAAACCAGGCAAGAGAGGCAGTAAGTGAGGAGTCAGAAGTTATTCATGGCATTATTTGTGGATTTTAGAATATAGCATAACCTGTTATTAGCTCTCAGTTAGTAGTTAGCATAACTTTTACAGCCAAGCGCTTTGCTACTTTCCTGCTTTCTGTCAGCTATTTAATGAATATTTGACTATTTTTGTGTTTGTGTTTATTTAAGTAATAATATTTGGTATTGTGTAAAGAATTTTGTCTTTTTGGGGTCTTAAATGCTATTTTGCGACTGACAAACGGTCTCCCGAGTCTGGTGTTGCTATGGCGACGAGTCACGTGATGCCTCTAATTCAAAATAGTGGCTATTTGGTGCCATCTTGTGATTCTTTGTGGTTTCACCTCTTAAAAACAAAACAAAAAGTATTAAGAAGTGTACTTTTATTTGTTTTCGGGGTTTTTTTTAGGACGAATTAAGGACAGAGGCCAGAAGAAGGAATTTGCTCATATTGATTTATCATCATTTATTAGAAGAAGGGTGAGATTTTATGTTTGTGTAATAAAATGGGATTATCCTCATGCTACACACAAAAAAAGTCAAGTCATCAATTATTTTCATTTGCACAGGTATGTGGATGCTGCTAGTGCACTGGAACAGGAGACCCATTTTGGGTTGCGGAGGTTTGAAGTGTGCGACAATGTTGACTTGGATACGGTGCTCATGGAGTACGAAAGCTTTTATTATGTTAAATTTCAGAAATATCCCAAAATAACAAAGAAACTGCCGGAACAAGGTATGTGGGCGTATAATATACTTTAAGCTTTGTATGGCCAGTGAAACGAAAGCAAATAATGGAAATGCTTATGTGTCCCAATAAATCAAATCCAGAATAATTGACACCCTCGATGAAAAAAATTTATGTACATAACAGCAAGTGATATATTGAGCTTAATCAGCGGGGTGCTGTACGGATTTATTCCAACAGATTTCTTAATACCTGAAAAGTATTTTTATACACTCTCACATTTAGTATTTGGATAGAGAGTGTATAATATTGGGCTAACACAGACACAAGCAACTAATTACACTCAAATTCACATGTTAAATTGTCCATAGGTGTGAATTTGAGTGTAAATAGATGCCTGTGTCTGTGTTAGCCCTGTATTATACTCTCTATCCAAATATTAAATGTGAGAGTGTATAATATAGAGCTAACACAGACCGAAGCAACTATTTACACTCAAATTCACACCTCTGGGCAATTTAATATGTCTTTGGACTGAAGGAGGAAACTGAAGAACCCAAAGGGAATGCACTGAAGCCCAAACTCCACACTGAAATGCTGCAAGATTTAAACCCAGAACCTTCTTGCTGCAAGGCCACACTGATAACCACTTTATCAATTAATCGATCAATTACCAATTGTTCTTTTGTTTCGAAAGCACATCAAGCTGCCAGTTTTAATGGATATCAAACAGATTTTACATGCATAACTCATAGTTCAGAATACCAAGAAGAATTTTCTGGGAAATATAGACATAACTTAGGGAAGCCAGTGGTTTTTCACCTTTTAGAGACAATACTATTAAAAAAAAATTAAAGTAGTATAAGCATGGCTTCTGTTTGAGAAATTGTAAGAAAAAAATGTCAATCAACATGTAAGGTTTATTTTATATAGTCATTTTCAACGTTCTTTTTTTAGCAACCAATAATTAATATATCTGTATTAAAAAATAAAACACACACTGGTAATGCTTGCCTCTGTCTTCCTTCATGCTTCTTACATCTAGGTGAGAGTAAACATGCTAGAAGCTCTGCTAAGAAAAGGTTAGTATGCTTAATGTATTAGTTGTTGTTATTTTACAGAATTGATAGTGTATCTACAATCTTTCTCATTCTCCTTTTCTTCCTTTTTTTTTGGGGGGGGGGAAGAATCTCGAGTGTAACACAAACGCTACCCAGAATCACATGTGTTCAGCATCAGCAGTCCAGGAATGGGATTAAAAAGCAAGAGTGTAAAGCAGCAGGGAAGGATGGGATGAAGTCTGGCACAGTGAGTTTCCTTATCCCATGACTTTAATTAAGGATGGATGTTTAAAGTGCTTTGATGCCAGATCTCCCCAAGATTGCTTTCCTCAGTTGTTGGTCACAGACTTTGCAGCTTTCTGATTTTCTTTCAGGAGAACGGAGGATCATGTCTCCCAGAAAGCAACGACTTCGGCCTCAATGTGTCACCCCTCATTAGGTCTGGAGCTGCTGAGGGGACGCAGATGAAGAAGGTGGCCCTTATCTTGCATTTCATTTTTGCATTTGACAAATAAAAGGACATTAATGAAGCTTGCAGTATTGCCCATAGTCGTATTATAGCTGTACCAAACTATATTAAGATGTTGGCGCGGCTGAAACTACAGTCATTAAGTCAAGTGATATTTTATTTTAACTCTTTGTAGGGTCAGATGTTTGACTGCAGGGGTCTCATTCAGGATGTTATTAAAGGAGCCTTTAATGAACCTGCTCTGAACGGCTTGTACTGCAATCCAGATCCTTCAGTAAGTTCACAATCTTCTAACCATCATATTTAATAGAAAAGCAGGTTTTTGGCTGTGTGTATTAAATCGTGTTCATCTAATCCACAAATGACTATTTCTAATTACTTTGGCATTCGGCTCTACGCAGGAGCGGCTGCTCAAACCCATCAGTGCCTTCTGTGGGATGAACAGCGAGATGAGAGAGCTAGCAGCAGTTATTAGCAGAGTAAGTGCAGTTTACACAAACCGTACAAATCTACAGGGATTGTTCTGTATCAAAGACATAAACAATGATCCTGCACAAGATATTTACCATAGATGTGGTTCAGTTCTCCGTCACAATACAGTGCAATACAATACAGTAGAACACAATACAAGTGCAATGTGATTCTATCTGTGTTTATGTAAAGGATTGTTTTGCTATTGAATTTTAGTCGATGCCCAACAGTGTCTTATAAACCCAAAGTGTATACATGTACATTAATAATCTGATCGTCATCTATAAGCTATTGATGTGGTGTATATACTACAGAAAAACTTCATGATCTGATCGGTCCGCTATCAAAGGTTCAAAACAAAGAAACACTATCCCAAGCAGGGAGTCATTATTATCACGTTTTAAAATCAAAACATAAAACACATAAATCTGTTTTTAGTTTAATTTTATTGGGTTTTAACATAGTATATTCTAAAACTCTGAATAAATATACTCAGAGTGGTTTATTTTCCTGCGTAGTATACTAACTCTGAATTAGTAGGCTAGCAACAAAGTGCTTAGCTCAGATCGGAGTGCCATTCACACTCACTCACACCAATCAGCCTAAATGCATGTGATTTGACCGTGGGAGGAAACTGGACTACCCGGATGAAACCCATGCAAGCACGGAGAAAACATGCACACAGAAACGCCCTCGCCAAGACAAGGACTGAAACCCAGGACCTTTTTGCTGTGGGGTGGACGTGCTAACACTACGCCACCTTTATTATTATTATTATTATTATTATTATTACTATTATTACTATTAATATTATATATTTTTGTTATTATTTTTGTTATTGCTTTATTATTATTATTATTATTATTATTATTAATATTATATATTTTTGTTATTGCTTTATTATTATTATTATTATTTAAAAGTAATGTTAAGGTTTATAATTTGACATCATATTCTTTATATATTTTTACTTCTGTTGACTCTTTGTCATGTATTTAGAATTAAATTTCTATTGTTAAACCTGTTTGTTTTCATCTTAAATCCAGGTAAATATGTTGAAGAATTATTGCAGTTATTGTTATTGCAGTTATTATCTTATTGTTTTAAACATGTAGCAATCTCTCTGTGTGAGTGAATACAGGCAAACACACACACACACACACACACACACACACACACACACACACACACACTGGAACAGATATTAATGAACTGCTGTGCTTCATCTTTCTCCTGTCTTTCCCTAAAGGATATCTATTTACACAACCCCAACGTGCACTGGGACGACATTATAGGCCTGGAGGCTGCCAAGCGATTAGTCAAAGAGGCTGTCGTCTACCCCATTAAGGTGCACGGCTGCTAAATACTGGTATTCCTCAAACTGCCACCACACTTCGATTCTAAATATCCCACTAAAGGCTAAGAGGAAAGTGAAACAGGGTGGTTATAGCGTTCGGTGGCATTAAATCCATACTTGAATATCACCTAGCCTTTCCTCACGTCATTGCTTAGTCATTTTTTATACGCCGATGAAAAATCTACCTTGGGATATTATCATGAAATGTGCATAAAGAATATTTGTGTCAGTTTTTCTACTAAAACTAAGTTATAATTATGATTATGTCTCAAGTAGCTGTTAAATGTACAGTCATATACAGTAGATATTATTATCATTGTTATTATTATTCATATTTAAATTATGATCATAAGTGCCTGTTGTTAGAATGTCATTAGAACGCAGCTCCGGGGTGTCAATACATAAATGCATCATGTCAGTCTCTATGAAGCCTGTTAGTTAAACAGTAAATAATACTAATGAGGACTGATCCAGAGAATCAATAACAAGTAATGTTTTTTAATCATGTAATGATAAGTAGAAACAGTGTATAATGATATTCTTGGTCAGACGGTGTTGATTTGTATTCATTACCAGCAGCTGAAATAGACAATAGTTTCATCAGGTCATCATCTTTTTGACCTTCCTCACCATAGACTTTCTCCTTCTCTGCAGTACCCTCAGCTGTTCACCGGGATTCTCTCACCATGGAAAGGTTTGCTGCTTTATGGACCTCCAGGTTGGTGTTTGTATTAAAGGAGAAAGCGACTGTCTGTGATCCGTGTATTCAATTCTTATATTAGTGTTTCTTAATAATACACAGGCACTGGGAAAACTATGCTAGCAAAAGCGGTGGCTACAGAATGCAACACAACATTCTTTAATATTTCTGCATCCAGCATCGTGAGCAAATGGAGAGGAGATTCGGAGAAGCTGGTTCGGGTCAGTGTCGTCAGTATCTCTGGTTAGAATTAGCACATAGGTTTGTTCTACACAGGAGTTTAATTCTGTAATAAGACAGTGGAGAAAAGTTTTTTTTTTTTTTTTACTTTCACACTAGTGTAATTCACTGTTACATTCATAATCATTCATTCATTCATTTCCTGAACCACTAGGGTCATGAGGAGGCAAGAGCCTATCTCAGCCAACTCTGGGCGAAGGCTGGGTACATCCTGAACAGTTTGCCAGTCCATCACAGGGCAACACACACACACAACCATTCACATTCATACCTAGGGGCAATTTGGAGCAATCAGTCAATCAGGAAACCGAGACAAATAAAAGAAAATATGCAAACTTACCCTCGGCAAGTCTGGGACTCAAACCCAAGACCTTCTTGCTGTGAGGCGGACGTGCTAACCATTACACCACCATGCTTCCTTAATACTACTGATAATTATACACCATGAATCCATTAGATGGAATTACAGTTAAGCTGTATACATCTATTTTTATATGCTTGTGTCTGTTACAGGTTTTATTTGAGTTAGCGAGATATCATGCCCCATCCACCATCTTTCTGGACGAGCTGGAGTCCGTGATGAGTCAGAGAGGTGTTGGAGCAGGGTAAAGTTTATTCCTCCTGCAATAGTTCATAGTGATCACGGACCTTAAAAAAATAATAATAATAACTGGACTGTGCATCCTATTATTTTCATGTGGCAAAACTTGAAGCTGGATTGGTGCCATCTTGGTGAGACCACTTTACTTTGTTGAAAGAAACTCAAATGGCATGAAAAGAGGGAAAATATTAAAACATAATAATAGCTGGGATGTACATTTTGTACAAAAACCTTTTTAGTAGAATTTCAGCTTTGCAAAACTTTTTTTTTAAGAAAGCAACTTATTACAAACTTGGTCAAATTACTGGCAAAGTTATCTGAATTTACATTTACATTTATGGCATTGGGCAGACACTTTTAACCAGAGTGACTTAGATTTTATCTCATTTATACAACTGGGCAGATGAGGGTTAAGGGCCTTGCTCAGGGGCCCAACAGTGGCGGATTGGTGGGACAGGGACTTGAAACCCGAACTTCCGATCAGTAATCCAGAACCTTAACCTTTGACCCACCACTGAATTTCAGACATTTTAACCTTCAGTGGAGAAATTTTCTTGTTTTCGTGCTGTGTTGACTTCCAGCCGTACAGCTCCATATTGAGGTCTTACAGTAAGGTGGTCTCACCAAGATGGCTGCCAAAACCGAAGCATTGATGCGGTCCATTCTTTTTTGAGATCACTGATAATGCTGTAAGGTCTTCATGCATTATATGGTCAAATATATGTGGACACCCCTACTCATCACTGAATTCTAATGTTTCAACCACTCCCATTCTCACACTAGATAGATGATGGATAGATAGTTACTTTATTAATCCCAGGGGAATTCACATCCCAGAGGGAAATTCACTACAACCGTACACACCACTTCTTTACTGTTTTCCCCCTAAGAGGTGAGCATGAAGGCAGCAGGAGAATGAAGACAGAGCTCCTGGTTCAGATGGATGGACTGGCACGCTGTAATGACCTGGTGTTTGTCCTGGCAGCCTCGAATCTTCCCTGGTGCGCAGAAGAATACACACTACTGCTGTCATGCACTCTAGGATAGTGCAGATTACTCTGTTTTATCACTCTGTTTTGTTCTCAGGGAGCTGGACCATGCAATGCTGAGAAGACTGGAGAAGAGGATACTCGTGGGTCTGCCTTCCAGTCAAGCCAGAAAAGCAATGATCAATCACTGGCTTCCTCCAATCAGCAATACAGGAGGGGTGGAGCTTCGAACTGACCTAGCCTATGATGTGCTCGCAGAGGTGCGTCACATGAAAAACTGCCTATCAACAATGTAAAGCAAATGCAATTATAAAGAAAGGACTTCTATATACTTGAAAAGATTTGTTTTAGTACTTACTACAGGGGACGATAGGAAAAAGAAGGTAAAGTGAGATTTTTACTGTTTGTTTTTACCTTTTAAAAGTGTGACAGTGCTCATATTACCAAGTGGATAATGCTTGAATCAAAACGAACAAAACTCACAGCATGTTAGAGTCACATGGAGCAGGTGCATCATCAGTCACTTTAAAAAGGGAAAATTAACCATGAAAATCTTGTTTGTTTTTTTTTCTTTTATTTCTACGTAGTAAACTTTTAAAGGGGTATAAAAAGCCACCCTGTGAAGTGCTGTTTACTTTCGTTTCCATGTAATATATATTATCTCTGAACAAGAAGGGCTTCGTTAGCTACACAGTGCTATCTATCCTCCCCTGAGCATGCGCAGATAACCTGATCTGTCTCTGACAAGGATAAAATCTGTAAATATAAATCAGATCAGATCATGCAGTTCTCATGTAGTATATACATGAAACATATTTATGTGTGCATGTGCTCTTAATATTATGTGTTCATTATAGACCTTTTAATATTTCAGGAAACAGAAGGTTACTCCGGCTCAGATATCAGGCTGGTGTGTAAGGAAGCGGCGATGAGGCCTGTCAGAAAGATTTTCGACACTCTGGAAAATCACAGTGAGGGTAAGGCTGTGATTTAGCGGGTTTTCACTTTCATGTACAAACCGTAGGAACGTGTGTTAATATGTACTGCTTCAGCTCATTCCCATGTCTCCACAGGTCACAGCCACATGCCACTTATTAAACTCGAAACAGTCACCACAGCAGATTTCCTGGAGGTCATCACTCACACCAAACCCTCAGCCAGGACCCTGACAGAGAGATTCACTGCCTGGGAGAAGGAGTACGAGTCTGTCTGAGTTTACAGGCTGGCCTGTGTTAACAACATTAGTGTAAATATTAAAATACAAAAATAGAAGTCACTTCAAATTATCAGAGTCCATTTTGGTCACTGTACAGATATTGAAAAATAAACAACTCCATTTTTGTATGCATGTATTTATTTACTTATTTATTTTACTTCACCAACAACAATTGATCCCAAAAATTTAACATTCATTCATCTGTCTTCCATTCTCACTTTGTCCTGTTCAGGGCAGGCTGGATGGGGTTTCAAGCAACACATACACACATCCAATTACACACTCATTCACTTCTAGGGGGTTCATTTCGAGTCAACATTTTGTGAACTGGGAGGAAACATCCAGCAACCTGGAGGAACCCAGATAGTAACCGGAGTTCAGGACTGAACTGGGAACTGTTGGCTTTATTTTGCCTCATCATCATATAAGGCCAGATTTAAGAAATTCCTGGTTTGTCATCAGAACTTTTTGGAAACCTGAATGCAGCATGCGGGAGATTTTAAATGAATAAACAAGAATAAATAATGAATGAATGGATAGAAAAGGGTTGTCACACTTTGAAGCACCACTGTATTATGTACCTTCAGTGTGTGCACCAGAGAACTGAATCTCAAGTGAAAGTGAGTATTGCTTCAAAATGTGATTCTTCCAAAGAATGGTTAAAGAAGAATAAAGTTAATGTTTGGAATGGCGAAGTCACAGTGCTGTCATTGACGTAATAGAAATGTTAAGAAAAAAGAAAAGAAAGACCTGAAGTAAGCTGAGGAAACCCACCAACGTCTAAAAGTTGCAGCAGTTCTATATGGAAGACTGAAATTCCAAGCTGATGTACAGGATTGATCAGCATTTACTGGAAGATGGTCTAGATGCACATATTTTTACAACACACAAATGTATTCTCCTTAGTGAATACATGACCAGGTACTATAGTCTCATCTCATGTGTTGGTTGGGTCCTTTGTTGAATATTCAATATTTTTTCTTCCACTATCAGTTCATTTTTGGCTGAATATAAAGGTTCCCTGGTGAAATCACCCCAGCTCACTGGCTTAGTATGTTATTCCCCTGTTTTACATCTTGTTTTGCTTCCGTGTCTGTTAGCAACAACAATAATAAAAACGTGACCGGCAGCACAACACTAATTCACAAAAGGTGGGAAAGTCTGAAGTATACAATGTTAAAAGAAACTTTTAAAATATGGGAATGTTTACTAATATCCTCACACTCAGTGGAGGGATTATTGACACTTGAATTCAGGAGTAATCATATTGTTTCAGAAAGACATTGTGGCCAATTTCATTTAATTTCCAAGACTCAACACTGGATTTCTTGTTTATTTAATAGAATTGGTAAGTAAATGGGCCCCTTTAAATGTTGTGTAAAAATCTAATGTTTTAGGTCACAGATGTACACAAATTTGGCCCGCCAACTTATTTTATGTGGCCCGAGAGGGCTTTGAAAGTATGATTATCGTGCATTCTTAGCAGCAACCATTACTATGAAACATAATTCGTCGTACTTCCACTAGATGGCAGCAAACCTATTTCAAGTGTCATTCATGGCTTAAGAAGGATTGTAAGCATGTTGCTGTCAGAAAAAGTAAGCAAAGTTAAAGAGGACAAATAATAAACAAATCATCTTGCCATGGATTTCATGGTTGCCCTTGATTATCCAGCCCTTGATGACCTGAAATTTAGTGGTGTGGCCCTCAGTAAAAATGAATTTGACACTCTGTTTTAGGTCATATTTGTGTAAAAATGTACAAGGGTTCACAAACTTTTAGGCACCCCTATATAAAGAGAAATACTCAATTAAATATTCCCCTACTTTAATTAACAGCAGACTCTTTGTGAGAGTCAGGGAGTTCACCAAATCTGCACCAAGAATTAATGACTGGTTCATTTCCCTGGTCAGGCTCTTGGTGGATTCAGAACTTCTCTCAGCTTCACACCAGTTTAATAGTATACCTACCTACCTGCACAATGTGGGGAAAAACACTGAAGAACCTGAAGAAAACTCACAGACACGTGGAAAACATGTGCAACTTCTTACACACGAAATAATCTGAGCTGAGGATCTACGTGAACATCAGGGTTGCCAGATAAAATGTAACAATACACCCTAAAGTATTAGAGGCTTTAACAAAGAATGTGACTACAATATTATTTCCAGTCAATAAGTGTGTGTTTTCCATAACATTTTAATGATTTGGAAACCCTGGGGAAAACACTTAAAAGTGAAAAGCAGCAGTTTCAACAATTTACGGGGGAGAATAAAGAAGGCACTGAGGAACTAGGGAGCTGATGCAGTATCCTAATCAGGAGTTGTGTGGCGTGGTTGTTCTCCTCCAGGCCTGCTGGTGGCGATAACGCGGGAGATGCTGATATGTCATAAGAAGAAATCGAAGAAGAAGAAGTTCCACCAAATAAACCGATTGACTTGGGTATCAAGCATTCAATTTTCTGTGTTTTAAGTTTCTTATCAGTTTAAAATCGATGACATTGAGATTATTAGCACCGATAAAGGGAAGGTTTAGTGATGTCACTGAATTAACATATCGATTAGACTGAATGTTCAGGGTTGCTTTCAGCAAAATAATAAAATTTACCTGATCTTAGATTGTGTGAGTTCTACAGAAAGGTTCTGGCTATCAATAAAAATGGCTATTTCTGTATATATATCTTTATTGAATACTTGGCTATGCGTGTATAAACTGGTCTCAGAAAATTTGGATTTTTAAGAAGAAGAAGAAAACAGCTGGCTGGATTGTTTTGATTCACCTATTGAAAGTTGTCACATCTGAAAGAGGCAGTGTTGTGGGTTTCCACAGGATTTATTTATTTATTTGGTTAAGCTGTTTGATTTTTAGAAGAAGGTCCTGGGTTCAGACATTGCGTTTCTGCATGGCGTTGCATGTTCTCCTCGTGCTTGCCAGGTTTCCTCCGGGTGCCTCGGTTTCCTTCCACAATCCATAGACATGCACATTAGGCTATTTGGCGTCCCTAGTTGTGAGTGTGGACGGTTGTGTGTATGTTGGCGCTATGATGGTCTGGCGAGATGTTCAGGGTGTACCCCACCTCCGCCCAGTATAGGCTCCAGCCTCCTCGAAACCCTAAAAGGATTAAGCAGTTCGTAAAACGAGAGATGGAGTGATTTGTTAGGTTGTTTAAGTTTATGTAAATAATGCATCTGCAAAGTTTAAGTCTTTATGTAGATTTATTTTGAATTGTTGGCCGATAAACAAGTATAACGTGTGTTTGATATGATTGTGTGTTCGCTTTCGGAATGCTTAGCAAAGGTCTTTAACATAACCGTCTTGAGCACATGATGTACAGTCAGCTCCATAAGTATTGGGATAGTGTGAATTTTTGTAATTTTGCCGCCACAATGGATTTATGGCAAGGCAGTTGAAATGTGATTGAAATGTAGTTTAGCAAAGGTTTTGCATTTACCTTTTAGGAATGGCAGCCAATTTTACACATTTTTTCGATTTTTAGTAATGAGTATATAGCAAGTAAATAGCATGGAAATTATGCAGATTAGGCGGCACGGTGGCGTAGTGGTTAGCACATCCGCCTCACAGCAAGAAGGTCGTGGGTTCGATTCCCAGCTCGGGCGTTTCTGTGTGGAGTTTGCATGTTCTCCCCGTGCTTGCGTGGGTTTCCTCCGGG
>JBCNYG010000024.1:31835416-31854331 GCA_039654305.1 Porochilus rendahli
AACCGGAGTACCCGGAGGAAACCCACGCAAGCACGGGGAGAACATGCAAACTCCACACAGAAACGCCAGAGCTGGGACTCGAACCCAGGACCTTCTTGCTGTGAGGCGGACGTGCTAACCACTACGCCACCAGAACTGGCACGTAAATCTACCTTTTTGCAAATGCTACAATTATAAATCAGTACAAGCTTTCGATACTATAACTATAAATGGATAAAAAGTGCAACATGTTGATTAATACATTACTACTATTACAACTATTAATGGCAATTTGTTAAGGTAAGAGGAACATTTCAGAATGTGCTCTGATGGAAAAAATAATGACCCAGATTTGAGGTGGTTCCACCAACACTGCTTCCCATTAGGCTTCACATCAGACCACCCCATCACTGATTACATTCCTCTAACAGCACACCGCCTCAGACCTTTTCTTTCTTACACTAACGATTCAATGTGGATTGTGTAAATAGTCACATGACCAAAAACATTTAATTCCACCTCGCATCGCTACAAGTGGATGTTTGTCTTGGGGTCTTCGCAGTAGTTACTAGTAGTAAATCAAAGCATTTGCCAAAAATACTATAAATGTTAATGTAAATATATTTGTGAAACATATTACTCACTCACTCTTCGCAGAGTCGCAGCCGACTCTAGGTGAAGAACAGCTTACCAGCAACCTGAACAGCTCATTAGACCATCGCATAGAACACTTACAACATGGGTTATTTGGAACAGCCAATTAGTCTCATGCGCACATCTTTGGACTTTGGAAAGAAACCGGAGTACACAGAGGAAACCCACAAGCACAGGGAGAACATGCAATCTCCACACAGAAACACCTGAGCCCAGGACTCAAAGCCAGGACCGTACCACCCAAAACATGTTACAGCAGCTCCATCCTCTAGTCTACCTTTTTGATGAATAAAATCATGAAATAGAAACTTGATTGGCGTTCATTGGATTTAATTTTCATCAAGAATAACACATCATACACCAGGTTGGCTTGAAACGATTTAAAAGAGGATTAATGACCATTTTTCTTTCATGCTTTACTAGATGTTATTGGTATATAAATAAAGTTTCTTAAAAGTAAAATAGTGTTTATTTACATTATTTATTCATAGAGTTTTATGAAATATAGAATTGAATTTATTTATATAATTTTAATGATTTGATATAGAAATATTAAATAAGTTTAATGAATCATCTGCTGTACGTTTATACTCTATAATCTCCCACATATACATGTTTTTTAAATAAAGTTTTACTAGAAAAGACATTTCTCTTTCTGTCCAAGATTCTGTCCTTGTCCATAAATCATCAATAATCCATATTTCTCACTGTTCATCTCATCATTCACTCACATTTCCCTCATCCCTCACCGCATCTCTGTCCTCCTGATAATTAGTTTTTAAGTGATGTAAAAGCATAGTGATCCTCTGACCCCTGATCAGGAGCAGAGTGAAGAGGGCCAGTCAGACAGTCAGATGTGCCCATGTCCCTTCTTGATCCCCTGCATGTGTATGCGTCCTGATGCACCGTGGCCATAAAGCTGATGGATGGAGTGAAATCAAAAATTCACAGGTGATCTCTGACCCCAGTCATAGCAAATGGACCCCAGCATCTGTGCAGTTGCAGTAAACGGGCCCAGAGCATGCCCTCTGTGGCCACTCCTGAGTGCTGGGCTTATGGAGACACTTAGCCAGGGTCCTGCCAAAGGCCTCCTAATGAAACAAGGTTCAGCTTGTCACTGGGGGTGTTTTTATTTCTACTTTATCTTATGTTTTTGAGACAGGGAAAGAGAGAGAAGTAGGAAGAGGTGGGGTGGGGGGTGGGGGGGGCTTTATTAATTCTGATCACAACTCTGGTTTTTAATATACTGTTAGTCATACCAGTTTTTGGTGAAAATCTTATAGAATCACTTTTCTCTGCATTCACCTTTTCCTTACTGAACATATTAAATACATAACATGTTGATTAGATATTATTCACATAATCACCTGTGGGGGAAAAAATATGGTCAGATGTGTGGTTTAAAAGAAAAAGACTGATGTGCCATGAAATAGACGTGACCTCATGTAAACATGACATTATAAGAATAATTTGATCCGCTGTTAAAAATAAAACCACATGCTGGAGATACAGTAAAAATACTACTACTACTACTAATAATAATAATAAAAATAATAATAAATAAGAATAATAAATAATATGCAAATGTAAAACAATGAGTAAAAATACAAGCAACAAAAAAATATGAGAATGTGGCATAGGAAAATAAACTCTTCAAATCTCATGTCAAAAAATAATATAAACTCAAACCATATTCTATAAATGTGAAAAATTATTGTTCTTAAAAAATCTTATGAGAAAATTACCAGTAAAATAAACCTGCATACCCTACAAGGGAAAAATCTATTAATGTTAATCATGTGAAAAATCACATGCAGAAAAATTCAAACATATGCACGAGATGCGACAAGTCATATGTGCTAAAATGTTAAAAATTTTGATACTGACAAAACATTGTTTGCAAAAAAGATAAAATAACTAAATAAATAACTAAATGAATCAATGAATAAATAAATAATAGCAATAAAATTAAATAAAATAAACATCATGCCATAAGTATGAAAAATGAACTGAGAAAAATAATCTATATAAGAATACAACAGACAAAAAACGTAAACTAAATGCCCTAGATGCACATTAAAATATTAAATTAAAATATGTGCAGAAATGTGAAAAATAGGATTATCTATATGTGTTCAATATTTGCATGTAAAGTTGTGATTTTCTACAAACTTTGGCAATTAGACAAATCTCATATGATGATCAAGCTCATGAATTAATATCATTATTTATGTCCGTTTACACATTTGTGAGTTAATGTGATAAGCATTCTGTGAAAAATCTCTCTTAAAATCATCAAAACTGAATTAATGGATAGAAATTTTAATTCTGGAGAGAATTAAAAAGGATGCATAAGAAGAAAACCTCTGCCTTCTTTTCCTCAGCAGTCTCTCCGTCCCCTCTTTTCTCAGGGTGATTTTTCTCATTGCTAATGACAAAGGGGAAAAAAGTGTCCACAGCTAGCAAATAGAAAATCCATTTTTTGAACAAGTACCTCTCATGTACAAAAAAAAAAAGAAAAAGAACTAAAAAGCAGGGATCTGGTCAGGAGTAATATGACATGTGTGCTAATAGCATGCTTTCCATAGTGCCATCTGTCTAAAGGAAAGGTCAAGGGACGATGGCAGGCACATGGCAGGTGATGGAGAGCATGAAGGGGGCTGAGGAGGAGAGACGGGGGAGGGAGTAAACGGGTGTAATCTACAGTGACAGACCGCCGCGGCTCTGACATCATATGAATACCATAATTGAGCGGCAGTAAATTGAGAGGGGCGCTTTCGATGTGTCAATAAACAAGTTCAAGGTGACACGGTGGATCAATACAGCCCGACAAGAACCATCCGACAAATTTACTGCGGTGTAATTGGGTGCAAAATGACTCAACTCAACCTTCATGCTGAGGAAAGAAACAACAACAAAGGAGGGGGAAAAAATCAAAGGGACTGTCATCGCCCTGCAGCAACAGTTTGTACATGTCACATATGGCTTGAGGTGGCATTGGCAGACAAGAATGGATTTTGTTTTTCCGCTGTTTTTGTGAGTGTGCGTGTGTGTGTGTGTGTGTGTGTGTCCACCTAAGCTGTTTTTCTTGATTATGAAGAAGTAAAAAGGGCAACATTCAGCCATTTATTATACCACACAACCAGACGTACAGGGTGGCATATAGCAGAAGTAATTGCATTATTAAGATTCTAACACTCTGGGACAGATCCATACTCGTATTGACAAAAAACCCCATCCATTTGGCATGAGGTAATCATAACTCCTCATTCACGCTGCTGCTCTCAGTTGAAACAGGTACATTGTTGGAGTGCTAACGAGATGATCCTAATTGATTTTGGGGCATACAGTCATTAACCTCAAATGTCAGCGCCTCCTCCTCAATTGCTGAGATATCGATCTGCTAATGGGAGTCCAATAGAGGCTGATGGTTAAACGGAGGCATAAACATGACTCTCACTCTGGCGATAAATGGATCGCTGGGCTTTGTCTCCTTCAAGCACTGGGGAGAATCAGATGATGATAGTGGGAACAGGGAAAAGGGTGTATGTGTGTGTGTGTGGGGGGGGGGTTGAGATATTTATTCTTAATGTTTGTCTTTGATATGAATTTACAGATTTAAGATCAAGTTGCGTTAACATTACAGGCAATCTAAATTAGCATCTAAATTAGCATATATGTAAAACATTTCTAAAACGTGTCCTTATTCTAAAAGAAAAGCAATCAATTAATATGTAAATCTAGGATCTGTATTTGTAGCAGTTATTAAAACTTTATATACAAATTTATGAACAATAAGCTTTCTCCCGGTGGAGTTTCTCTCGGTGCTCCAGCTTTCTTCCTCACTCAAAATACAGGCAAATTAGGTCAAATGACATAAATAGTCTAAAGATTGTTGATAGACCTGTCTAGGGTGAACCCCACCTCTCAAAATTAGCTGGTATTGCTTTCAGCTCAACTGTGACTTCAATGAACAAGAGGTATAGCTAAAGGATGGACAGATGGATGGATGAGTAGATGTATGGATGAAAGAATGGGTGGATCAGGGTGCTGGTGGACGGAGGGCTGTGTGTTGTGTGTGGGTGGATGGATGGACGGATCGGTAGGTGTGTGGATGGATGAATGGTTGAATGGATGGATGCATGGATGGATCGGTGTGTATGGATAGATGACTGGATGGATGCTTGAATGGGCTGTCACATGTTGTGGCGCTCGGAGAGCAGTTGGGGGTTAGGTGCCTTGCTCACGTGCACTATAGTCATGAAGGTGAAGGAAGGGAAAGCGCAACCCACATTTTTCCTGCTGGTTCAGGAATCAAACCAGTGACCTTTAGGTCCCAAAGCCGCTTGTCTAACCGTTAGTCCACGGCTGCCCCAATCATCGGCAGTTTCTTCTCTTCTCCGTACTCTTCACTTCCCATCATTCTGGTACAAGTTGATCTTTGTCTCATCTGACAGATCTGTCAATAGGATGTGGTGCCAGAACTGAATGAGCTCTTTAGGA
This sequence comes from Porochilus rendahli, assembly GCA_039654305.1. Classification (NCBI taxonomy): domain Eukaryota; kingdom Metazoa; phylum Chordata; class Actinopteri; order Siluriformes; family Plotosidae; genus Porochilus; species Porochilus rendahli. Next base: position 31,840,553 of record JBCNYG010000024.1, read on the forward strand.
TTTCTCTGACCATCTTTAATCTGCTGTTCCAGACCATTTAGTGTTCCTGAGGTCAATAGTGTCTTCTTTCTTTTTAAGAATGCACCAAATAGGCACCCAAATTATTTACTCGGTCGTTTCTTTGTTTGTTTTGTGGTATTTCTCTGAAATCAACTGCAGACTTATTATCAGAATCCAGTCCATTAATCATTTATTACTTATTCAGTACTTACAGTAAACACGCCAGGAAATGTGTAATTATGTTTACGCTAGAGCCTTTTTAGCTTTTAAAAAGTAATGCGTATGAGGTGAAGTCAAGCCTAAAAAACTTTGAGGTTAAATCAGTCAAGACGAAATTGTTGGGTGAATCTTAAGAACTAAAAAAGTGATCTGCTCAGCCCAGTGAAATAGTTCCAAAAACTTTGGCTTTTTATAGATCACGCCACTGATGCACAAACTCGAACACTACACAAACATCCTAGAAGAACATGGGGAGTAGACGTGAGCCCTCATCTTTTGATAGATTAGTGACATTCCCAGTGTAATGCACATCTGAGCTTAGCCGCACCACACGGCCTGTGTGGATTTAAACCCAAGCTGGGGGAAACGTGTAACTGATATCTTTGTGTCACGGAGCATATCTGGCATGTGGCGTGCTGACAGCCTGCGAGTGATGGCTGTCGTTTGACTGTGTGTTTGTGTTTGCGTGTTTGTGAGTGTGTGTGTGTGTGTGTGTGTGTGTGTGTGTGTGTGTGTGTGTGTTTCATCGTCTCAGCATCGTTCTCCTGTCTGATCCCTGGAAAGGCCCGGGGCGGCACAGAGGTGCAGAGTACAATCAAAAGTCCTCTGACACTGCTGAGAATCATCACAGCTTGATGATAACCTGGCTACCTTCAGGAGATCCTACACTCTGGCACAGAAGTAATAGCAGATATTTGGACTGAAACTTTTCCAGAGCTGAGGGAGATTGAATCAGGCCCTGTCCACACGGGTTAAATACTATGACTTTGATTGATCTGCAGATGTTAGATAACTTTTTTTTTTTTTTTTTTTTCACGGCAGTATGGTTGATTGCGTAAACCAAATGTGTAGATAAAGTACTGACTGTAAGTAGCTCATAAAATAAATTAATAATTAACAGGTATGAATTTAAGCGCAGAAGGAACAAGAACTGGGCTGCACAGTGGTGTAGTGTCGTGGCACATTCACTTCACAGCAAGAAAGTCCTGGGTTCCAGTCCCAGGCTCGGGCGTTTCTGTGTGGAGTTTGCATGTTCTCCCCGTGCTTGCGTGGGTTTCCTCCGGGTACTCCAGCTTCCTCCCACAGTCCAAAGACATGCACATTAGACTAACTGGCCGGTCCAAATTGCCCCTAGGTGTGAGTGTGTGTAAATGGTTGCATGTGTGTAAATGGTTGCATGTGTGTGTGTGTGTGTGTGTGTGTGTGTGTGTGTGTGTGTGTGTGTTGGCCATGCGATGGACTGGCCAGCTGTTTAGGGTGTCCACCTTCGCCCAGAGTCAGCTGATATAGGCTCCAGCCTCCCTGTCGCCCTAGCGGGATTAAGCAATTCAGCAAATTAATGGATAGCTGGAAGTTCTAAGAACTATCAGAAGGAATATCCGGTTTTAGAGATAATTGTGCTTATTTTAATGCTTCTATAAATAATGATCTGTGAGTATGTATGAACGCATGCATGTATGTATGATGTTAAGGTGGACTAAAGCAATCGTTTTGACCTTATAGTTTTAGAGGACCATATTAATTTTTTACAAGGTGCTACTGTTGCTGAAGTCAAAGCCCATGACAGTTACGATGCCTGTATCAATCAAGAAAAAAAACCCTTTATCGACAACTTTTGTCCACCGCAGAAAACGCGATAAAATATTTATAGAGATTTGTTTTGGGGTCAGCATTTGAGGCAGTTTGGCCAGTAAGGTGGTTATTGCTGAGGGCAAAACATTTAAAAAGTATCTACAATCGCATGAAATGTGTGGACCCTTTATACTACCCCATACCATACCCTTCATTTCTGCCCCCTTTCCAAATAAAACTGCTGGTGTGTGAAATATGAAACAGACATGTTGTCGTTCAATTTGTCCAATATAGCTCACAGGTGGGCTGCAGGTATGCGCCCCCTCAGCGGCTGAAAAATGAGTGGAGGAGAGCAGGGTGACTTTGATGAACCTCGCCTCTCCCGGCCCTATCATTCTTTTCCGTCTGGCTTCCCTGGCTGCCGCGTGGACAACGCGCTGCAAATTTGTCTTATTGAAGTGAAGCTGCGCTCCGCTTCCTGCTGACAACGACGGCTAATGAACAGACAGACTGGGGCTCCTCAGAGTTCACTCGCTCAACCCTCACTCTGCCAGAGCTGCTGCATGATCACACAGCGCATCCTCCGGCTCACCAGCACGTGACGCCTGCTGCCGGACTGGACGGCTTACTGAACATCTGATTACACTGAAGCTTTTAACCAGAACGAAATCACGTAATGTAAATAATGCAGATCTGCTGGAGCTCAGTCTGAGGGTGTAGATCGTTCTTAGAGAGTCGTCTGGTCAGGTGGAGTGGATTAGGGTGGCCTTTTTGACTTCAGCAGAGCTGTGAGGAAATGATTAAGTTGGACTTAATTCTCCACCAGGGAGAAGCTTATCGGATCAGTAAAAGTCTTCCTCGACACGAGTCTGTATAAACAGCGATTGACCCTGAAAAGCCTGTAGCTCTTAAACCAGCAGAGGTAGTGAAAGACTTCAGGTCACTCCATTATAGTCAACGTCAAACAAATGCTTCATCGGCAAAGAGTCTGGCAAGGAATGCAATGTTGCAAGAGGTTACTAGCAAAGTAAATGGAGGAGAGTGGATTAGCAATGCTGTTTACACACTGCTGCTGTCGCGTCACAGTTTAACATTCTACTTAAAGGTTATGTTTAACACCTTGACAGGATGCACCAATGTTTGTTTAATCTGCTGCATTTGTACTGAACTATATGTGCAATTAACACAAGCAAGAATTACAACACTTTGCCCTCGACTGAGGAGAAAGAAAAATAATACTCAGAATCTCGACACAGTGGTTGGATTTTATGAATGAATGTTTACTTTTTTGTAGTACTCTTTCTTTATTGCGACAGTAAAGGGAAACGGGAAATAATCCATAAGAACAAAAAAAAAAAAAAAAAAAAGCAGAACTCAAAACATACTCTTCGGTTTATAATTAATATTTATCCTGTCAGTGTATTAAATGTTCAAGCCATGTGCTCTGGAAAAATCAGTGCTGTTCAGTTTACCAGAACGGACACACTGTATTTCCATACCTAACACATTTTCTTTACTCTTAGTGGAAAAATCCTTAAACCCTTATAACCACTAAAGTCAGCCTGCTGCCAATCATCCCACACACTAACAGCGCAGCAGTGAATATCAACTGAGCTTGTTACTTAATTAGCCTGTAAATTTCCTACAGATCAAAGCACAGCAGGTGACCTGGAAGTATTCAGAGCTCACGGCTTGACCGTTTAGCATCAGACCCACGAGAGACAGCTTGGCACATACAGGCAGAACTGACACTAAACACTGACCTGAGACCTGAACGTCTGTGATTAATTATTATTAATGAACAGAGGGGATCTGGATTGCATTAGAAACACTGGCTGATCAGTGCTCAAAGTGGTTCCATGAATGTTTATAAAGTTAATTTAAAAAGGGTGCAATTTCAGTTTGACTGTCTATTTAATATTTAATATAAAGTCAAAGCCGAACTTAATCATACCCCTGGCAACTGGAATTGACACAGGCTTCTCCCAAATGATATTAAAACAACGTACAAAAACATTATTGTGGGAAAAAAATTGTTTCTCCATTTTTATTTACATTTAAAACCATAAAACAAATGACCAGAAGTCTTCTCCTTTGTCCAGATGCACATTTGCAAAGGTCAAGCGAGCCTTTGTGTGCCGTATCTAAGGAAGGCGGTGTCCTCCTTGGTCTGTGTCCGCGGAAGCCAGCAGTGTGCAGTGTCCGTTGCACTGTCTGCCTAAAGACGTTGCTCAGATTCACCAGGATGGCCTTGGTGGTGATCCTTGGATTCTTTTTCACCTCTCTCACTATCCTCCTGGCCAGCACAGGTGTCACTTTAGGCTTCCGACCACGTCCTCTGAGATTTTCCACAGTGCAGAACGTCTTATATTTTTTAATAATACAAAAATATAAATAAATAATAAAACAGTATAAGTTAATACTTTGCACTGTAGCCACTGGAACTTGAAAACATTTTGATATGGCCTTTTAACCCTTTCCTGACTTGTGAGCAGCCACAATGCGTAGCCGCAGGTCCTGAGTGAGCTAATTTGTCTTAGGCATGACCGTCCACAAACCAACAGCAGAGAGCTGCTGTTTTTCCACCTGTTGAGTTGATTGAAACAGCTGTTCCCAACGAAATAGGGTAATTAGGATGCTTTAGAACTGCTTGGACTATAAGGAAGGGTATAGAAGCTTAGATTTTCCCACTGACTGTCACAGTTTGCAAAGGGTATGAATAATTTTGGACATGCCACTTTTTGTTCAAACGTAAATAAAAGTTAAGAGAAAAAAAACCTTGCTGGTTGAATAAAAGTAACTTTAAGTCATATTTGTCAGGGGTATATTGGGGGCAGCCATAGTCTAATGGTTAGAGAAGCGTGTTTGGGACCAAAAGGTCAGTGGTTCGCTTCCCGAACCAGCAAGAAAAATGTGTGGACGTGAGGGAGAGAGTAGCACCTTCCCTTTCTTCACTTTTATGGCTAAAGTGCCAATATTCCCCTTGCGAGATTAAAACAGAGTGTATATATATATAGTCCAAGGGACTTCTGAGCAATATATAAAGAGCTAAGTTGTGAGTGGCAAAGCAAATATTCACCATAAGACAAGCAAGCTTAGCAAGTTGAAGTATCATATTTGAATCAGAGTGGACATCATGTTGCTCTTTATTTAATTCAATTCAATTTAATTCAGTTTTATTTGTAGAGCGCTTTTTTAATTGACATTGTCACAAAGCAGCTTTACACAGTAAAGCTTTTACTTTACAGTCCATGAAATTGCATATGAGTTCCTATTATACACTAAGTAAATAACGCCCATAATAATAGTAATAATAATAATAATAATAATAATAATAATAATAATAATAATAATAACAATAATAATAATAACAATAATAATAATAATAATGACAATGATAATAATTGCCTATTTTACTATGTTCCACATTTCTTATATTTTCATATTTTTTTTCTATATTTTTATATTAATATATATCAGATTAGACATATGCTGAGAAACATCACGAGGTACAGCCAATTAGCATGAAATCGGTGTTGTTGTTCGTTCAAGTCTTTATGAAATGTATTATTTATAATCACGTTTTTAATGTCCAAATATTCTATGTTTGGATATTAATAAATAAAACAGTTTTAAAATTGAAGTTTAAAAAAATATTTTTCTGAGTGTGATATACATTGTCTGTATTAATTTCCTGCAACCATTTACAGTGTGAGGCTCTCGCATATTTTTCTATATTTTTTTCATGTTTAAGGATAGTCTTGTTCCGGGTCACACCCACATTTCATGACATCTGACATCTGAGAAAAGAAATTATGTGTAGACGAAATGGACCAACATTCTGCATTCTTCCACTCAAAAACAGTGTGTTTGTGTGTGTGTGTGTGGGGGGGGGGGTGCAGTTCTTTGCACTCAGTGGTGTATATTGTAGGAGAGTGATGTTTCAGGCCGAGCTATCTAGGTCAGCACACAGCACATGAGGTAGCACGTCCATACACACTCGATGTGTGAGCACACACTCCCTGTACACTTACATAACTCTGAATTCAGCCACACTATGAATACCAAGAGCTAACATGGTGGAAGTTTCTTTAAACCTTGAATTTCTCTAAACATCATCTCATTTCATTCAGACTCTTTTGAGCAGCGATGCTGAGACTAAACTCATGCTTTCAGATTCAAAATATCGAGCCATTTAACTAAATATGACTAACATTACCCCCTTCCTCCCAGCTGTTTATGTCAGAAACACCTTCCAAAGCATTAAAAAGGAAATTTCCAGAAAATTTCCAAAATTAAGAAGAATTTAGCCGAGTTGTTAGCCAGTCAACCCGTAAAAGGTAGCCTGAATATAGCTAAGATACTGCAGTATACCTATTTCAGAATATGGGATGAATGTAGCTGCAATGAAAGCAATTAAATTTCTGAAATATAACATGAATATAGTTAAGTTACTAAAAATATTTTTTAGCAAGAATGACAAGAATTTAGTCAAAATGCAATCCAGTGAACTTCCAGAATAAATAATTTATAAAGCTAGGATTCTAGCCAATATACACTACTTACTTCCAAAACATAGCATAAATGTAGCTAAGATATGAGCCGTTAAACTTACACAACATAGCTTGAATTTAAATTAAAATACTTGAGTTTTCTCCCAGAATTTTGGCAGAATTTTCTCAAGATACTAATCAGGAAACTTCCAAAATAAAACACAAATTTACCATGAAGCTACTAGCTAGTCATTTTCCAGTATATTGCATGAAAGTAGCTGATATACTAGCCAGTATACTACCTTTCAGAATATAGGATGAATGTAGTGAACATACTAACCAGTCACCTACCAGAATGTTGACTGAATTTAGTTAAGATACTAGTCTGTAATATTCCATGATGTAAAAGGTATCTTGGATACTAGCCAGTAAAAGACCAGAATATACCATTGGTTTAGATAAATTAGATAAGATATAAACCATTAAAATTCCAGAATGTAGCCCATATTTAGCTAAGATACTAGCCAAGTAAATTTTTAGAATGTAGCATGAATTTTACTAAAATATATCTGTCAACTTCAAGAATGTGGTGGAAATTTATCAAGCTAGCTTCTTTCACTTCACATTTAGATTCACATTGACAGTGTTCACGCTAACTATAGTAACTACAGTTAGCATATCAGACAGTATGTTTTCCCAAATAATAATGAAATTCTGAAACTTTTGCTCTTTTGGTCACAACTAAAGAATTAATATTTATACATCACATGCACAAATACAATCAGGAAACAATCACATTGTGCAAAACTGCTGGGTTTATAAGAAGACTTAATAACAATTCAGTATTGACTGAAGGACACGATTTGTATAAAATCAGTGAATAAAAACAAATAGAAATGAGCAGAATTTACTTTGCAATTTCTTCACACTGTGCTGATCTCAGACAATCCTAGTCGATATTTTTGCTCGCTTTCCGACGTGGTGGGTTTGACCTCTGTATACCGCTGCTCAATGTCATCTGCCGTCTGCCTCAGCTGCTTACTGTTTTTTTTCCCTCCTCTCCCTCCCTCTGCTTTTTTCCCCTTCTTTTTCCCTTTCCCTTGGCAGAAGCACACGAGGCGTGAATGCCAAGACCAGGGGGCGGCCGCAAGGATGGACAGATGGAGAGGTCGCATTCAACAAGTGTGAAATGCAGAAGATCGAGAAGAGAAGGGTGAAAGATGCACAGAGCGAAATGGACAGAACAAGAAAGACAGAACAAGATGGACAAGAATGCAGATGGAGAAACAGAGCCCTAAGGTCTGTACCTGCACAGATGGCAGACTGGTCCATAGGGGCTCGCTGTCACGCACATGCAGGCTGCAGGAGAAGAAAAACGGCTCGGGATGGATCTGCAGCTGCACTGCTGGTGAGGACGAACAGCAAGCGCAGCATTCACTTGGACGCCATGCTTTTATTCATAGCATGATTTCTTCTTTCAATATTAATCAAAAATGACACAGATGCTGTTGGTTTCAGTAAATAAGGCCTATGTTTATGAGAACAATATTGCTCTGGATGGTCACCGGTCTGTATTTTATGACTCATGTGATTATAAAGAGAGGAATGTGATGATATGTGATTGTTAAACGAATTTAATCAAAGTAAAAAGCAGATCATAATTCTGTTTCCATTAGTCCTGTCGGTCATGTTATAAACAAGTCCCCAAGATCCCTTCATTCCACCCACAACTTACTGGTTAAATTACTGCTTTGAAATGAAAACATGGCAAAATTCAACACTAACTGCTTATTGCTATAGTATTGTATAGTATATGTAAGTAAACAAAACAAGCTTTTTTTCCAAAATAGAGAAACCCGCTAGCCTCGATTGGGATGTAGTTGGATGTTAAATTAACACCATGGTATCATATTTCTAGTTAATATAATAAACTGACTGGGAAACTGGCTTAACGAAAAGTGCAACAAATCATTCATCAAATTATTTTGTAAAAACCACCACAGGAAAGCTTCTAAAAATTTTTTTTACAGTTTTTCCACCAAAAATTATGTATTTTTTTACTTTGCAGTATCTAATTGTGAATTTTGCAGTTTAGAGGAAACCCAATTTTATAGAAGAAGGTAACAGTGGTTATAACCTAGCTGTTAGCATGATTAACTTTGTGGTTCCTCAATAACGTAACAAGCTGTGTGGGGTTTTTTTTTCTCTTTATTTTATTAAAAGTAAAATGTTTTTTGAAATAATTCAAAGAGTAGCTGTACTGTTCATCCTTACAGCATAATTTGTGTGTATGTAATACATTTAAGTTATACAGACACGTATTTGAACATAAATGACCATAAAAAGCACCAAACTGGGTAATTTCATTCCGTGGATTACTAGCAGAGTCTGAGTCTATGGTTGGCTTGTGTTTTTCCCCAGAAGTGACTTCAACACATTAGCGGGGGTCCAGCACAATTAAACAAATAGATATTTTCAGCGAACAACATTTTAGGTGGTAAAAAAAACAAAACAAAACAAAAAATACCTGTTTAATAAACTATGGCTAGCAATTACAAGGAAAAGGGTGGAAATGAATACCTATTTGAACCAGAGAGGGACGAGTCCTGTGACGTCAGTGAGACGTTGCATTCTAGTGACTCTGAGGATAAGAATGTCGCCAGAGATGTGTCTGATGTTAAATACAAAATGGCTTGCCCAGCTAATGTTTTACCAACACGGCTTTCCTGTCATCAGTCGGTTTAGGAACACTAAATAAATGCTTTCTGCAATTCCTGCACTTGTTTGTGCAGCTCGGCACTGGAGGATAATGTATTTGTTATGCACTGGGGTCAGTAACGTAGCCCAAACAATCCAACAAGTTCGCGTCAATGCCCGGCTGTAACAGCCAGTGAGAAAGATGTCTCTGAGCATACCCAGTGTCACAGCACTCAGGTGCACTTTAAAATCTTGCGTAGACTGATATTGCAGGAAGGAGCCACTGAAGTTAAAGGTGATTGTTTTAAAAAGCTAGTAGCACTAATTCACTACAGATACCCTTAAGAGTGTTGTTTATTAGTACATGCATAAAATAAAATGATTGGTCCTCGGGATAATATGTGGTCCTATGGACAATAAAGAATTTTAAGACAGTTTGTATCTCAAATCACATTTAAAAAATGTAATTATTTAGTAGTCAGTTTGGCGCGGCATGGTGGCATAGTGGTCGGTATGTCCACCTCACAGCAGCAAGGTCCTGGGTTTGAGTCCTGGGCTTTGACATTTCTGTGTGGAGTTTATATGATATTCCTGTGCTTGGGTGTTGGCCCTGCAATGGCCTGACGAGCTGTTCGGGGTGTATTCCACCGTTGCCCACGTCCCTGCAACCCTCTAGGATTAGGCAATTTTCAGTAAGTGACAGTAAGTCAGTGTGTTTATTTGAAACCTTCCAGGTAAATCTTTAATGTTATAATGATGTAAAGGAAGCCTGCTATGATTTAACTAAGGTAGAAAAATCCAAGAGGTGGAAATTAGATTTACTGCCATGATATTTAATGTTTTATGATGTTCACGTACATACAAGCTCTTCTGGTTTTCCATTACAGTTGTAATAATTCCCAGTAAAAACTATCGGCACTGTATCTCGCTCACGACGGGGCCAGAGCAGCTTGTGATGTCAAGTTGATTTATGTTTTCATGACTCAGTTTGTGGTGGGACAATCCACAGTCTCTGAATCTGGACACTGACATGATAACATCTCTGAGAGGTCATCCTTCACTCATATCACTCGGTGCACTGTGTGTTCCTGCCAATAAACTGGGATTCATTAAGAAAATTTTTCCCCCTGACAAATGGCAGTGTGTTAATTCTTTCACACCCCGGCTCTGCCCCTGGAAATTATGTGGAGATATACAACGCGTACGCTGGCTACGATCTCAATCATATATGACATAAATCATGTGCAGCAAAGCACAGCATGTCACTTTTAGTGCTACGGTTAAAGGACTGATTAGATTTATACACAGATGTACTCAATACATATGGTTATGTACAAAGGTGAAGAATAAATAAAGATTTTCCTTTTACCTTCCAGAAACGACATGTCCTGAAATGTTTTACTGCAGCCTACTCTTGACAAAAATCAGCAACGGTTCTTTTACATGCCTCTCACCACACAGAGAGCGAGAGACATTGCCAGCCTTTAATAACCTAGTTAGCTGCACTTGAGGGGACAGCAGGGCCAGCTCATTGATAGTGGGGACTTTGTGATCAGTAATCCAACACCCTACCACCGGGCCACCACTGCCCTATTACCAGAATTGAATTAAATTCAATAGTACTGCACGCTTAGAACTCTTAATTCTCCTAAGCATCCTCCGAGAACCCACAAAGATCCCATGATGTACTCATGATGTTTGGCTAAACTATCTTGGGGCTTGGGATGCTTAAAAAAAAAGACAACATTTGGAACCCCATCTGACAGGAAAACACTAACATATACAGTACCTTTCTCCCAGATACCCTTTTCAGTTTCTGTTTGGGCTCCCAATGTTGAACCTTCAGGGTCTTTCCACCAAAAATCATTGGCTCCCAAAAGTTAAAAGTTGGTTCCCAGCTGGACCTAAAAGATGAATTTTTTGGAATACTAGTTTTTACAATGTGAATCATGGTGACGTCATTAGATTAGAGAGGAAAAAGTGTTTAGCCAAGGAGAATGAAATGGAAAGAGAAGAAATCTTTAGAAAACACAGGTATTCAGCACAATCCACCAACTAGATACTGCTTTCTTCCATTGTGTATTTTTCAACTTCCTCCACTGACGATGCATCCTGGCTGGCACCAAGCTCCAAAGAATCTTGAACAGAACCAGTTTAGTGTAAAGGAATTATTAAAGACTGAATCGAGGTTTTAGTGTCTTACAATCATTCCGGTTCTAGATAATCAAGCATTACAGTGTATTGTCTCTATATTTAGTGCATTGTTTAAGACAGAACTGTAGGCCAAATCAGGCATAGTTTACAATTTATATTTTAAAAATATAAATATATATATAGTCAGAAGATGCCATAGTAGCTATAATTTGCACGGACTGTGCGCATGTGTACTGTGGGTTCCTTTTCAGTAGCTTCGGAAATATTTCTCAATAAACATTATAGTTTAACAATGCCACAATTCTTAGATAATGTTTTGTGCAACCAACCAAATGATGACCTTTATGCAACATCTCAATAATGTTGCAAAACACTGTGTATTATATTATATATATTATTTGGGAGGTCTCTTTGGTTTACATTCCTGGGTTTGATCGCTGGTTCCATGATTAACAAGGATGACCCCGATACCTCTAGGTGCACTTCACAAATAAATAATTCACACTTGACTAAAGTCAATAATGTAACACTGACTCGAATTTGCTAGGGTTTCACATGCACACATGTTCATCTTAGGTTTGTCTTCTTTTACTTGAGATGGTTTCTGTTAAAGAAAAATCACCATTCAGTACATCAAAAAATTCCTTTCACTATAATGAACGTATGGCTCCTATAACACTCCTGTCAAACCTGTAGGGCAAACGTCATGTGATATAATTTCTAATCAAAATCAAATTATGGGCCATAAAAACGGTGCGGCAGGGAAATGTGGAAATAAATGGCAAACGGTGAATATCTAATGAATCTAATCTGCATAGAAGGCACCTGATCAAATGCTCGAGCAATTATGAATGCCATCAATCAAACCCAGGACATTTTAATTTTATTTTTAAACCACACCTACATATATAGAATTAAGACTTGATACAATGACAAGCTTTGCACACTGAACAGCGTTATAGCCAAAAACGAACAGATTTCACGTTATCTGTGATAAACAAGCACAATCTGACGACAGAAGAATGTGTGAGGATGATAATTGCAGAAGATTCTTTTCCAGAAAACAAGCCAGAGATCTTTGCTGCCAGATTTTATTAAGTTGATAAGCAAAAGCCAACATGATGGCTTATATTTAAACAAAAGAATGAAGGAAAGAAAGAAATTAACATATTAAGGGATAATTCTTACATAATCTTGTCATTGCAGCTCATTATTATCCATCGCATCTTTAGGGCACTTTGAGAAAATCACAAGCAGCGATTTAAACCGATTCAAAATGAAAAACCCAAAATTCGGCTCAGTGTGTGTACTCACAGCTACAAAGCCTGCAAGAGGGGATTCAACTGGCTTAAGTACGCTATCATGGCGTCTCTTGTGTTGGACTCTTTTATTCGCCATCGTCAGGTTAATGAGTCTACCAGCCCACTTGATGTTGAGAGGCTTGCCACAAAGCCGCGTCTCATTAGAGCCTGCCTGGCATTGCGTACCGAGACAAAAGTGCATTCACCCGCGCCGCTGAATGCCTTCATGCTCCTGAATGCTGCCAGCCTGTGGAGTCATGGCCATGCCACCCATCCATCCATCCATCCATCCATCCATCTCTCCATCCATCCAACCCCCCCTTCCCTGCTCACTCATGCACCCTGGCAGCTGGCCAGTATCTCTACCACCTCCACCACCACCACCCCTATCAGCATCACAGTCAGTCCTTTTCCTCACATGGCGCTATGCCAACTTAGCCGATGGTTCACCCATGCAGGCGCACGTGCCCTCTCTTCTCTGCCAGACTCACTATTGTCCCACTACATGCTCCAAAGCAGAGAGAACGTGTGTTAGCATGATGAAGCACACACTCCGGGCGGGTGGCCATTATCCATGGAAAAGAGGGTTATGAATTATCCACTGTGAGCCTGGTGTGTGTTATCTTCTCACTTGCAGGTGGACTCCTTTAACAGCATGGCATGATGGGTAAATGGCAAAAATATTCAAATTCCACTGACCCCACTGTTATTTCAACTCAGTGCTGGCCAAAACTCAACACTATAATATTTAAACTGTGTATATATACTACTATTTAAAAGTTAGAATTCACTTAGAAATGTGCTCAGAAAGACAATCTGTCACTGTTAATCTTGTACATCCCGCAAACTGGGATTAGCCCACTCGACGTGCTAATCCCAGTTTGTCATGATGAAAGCATAAATAATAAGTAGAAAACCCTCTTGCAATTGTCTAAGCATGGATCAAAACTGTGGTGCTGATTAAAGAAGCAATAAAATTTCCCTTGTTTAGACTAGTTGAATGTCTGGAGAATCCGCATTTGTTAGTTTGATTATTGGGTTAGAATCAACATGACCATAAAAAAGAACTTTCTTCTGAAATTCATTAGTTTACATTTGTTCTGAGAAATGAAGGCTAAAGTATATAAAAAACTGACCAGAAACTGGAGATCTGCACTGCTCCCTTACCTGTTTAGCGCAAACTGGCTCTAAGCAGGACCATGCGAGAAGGAAGAGGCCCTGATACACAACTGAAACAACTGTAACTGTGACAACAAGCCATGTCTGATACTGGTCAGCAAAAGGAAAAGATTAAGACGGGCAACAGAACACACACATTGAACAGAAGAAGACGTGGGGAAAGT
>JBCNYG010000024.1:31903985-31915106 GCA_039654305.1 Porochilus rendahli
AAAAATAATAACAATAACAATAATAATAATAATAATAATAATAATAATAATAATAATAATAATAATAGTAATAATAGTAGTAATAATAATAACAATAATAATAATAAATATAATATTAATAATAATAATAATAATAATAATAAAAATAATAATAATAATAATAACATTACTACTACTACTACTACTAATACTAATCATAAACACTGAAAAGTCTGTGTAAGTATGTGTTGATCTTTCACTGGATAGATGTGTGTGTGTGTGTGTGTGTGTGTGTGTGTGTGTGTGTGTGTGTGTGTGTGTGTGTGTGTGTGTGTGCATGTATAAAACCCTATAATGAGATATTGTTGACTATGATGGATTAACACAGTTTTGACTGGTTAAATTAATTCTTTCTTAGACTCAGCTTTAAAAAAATAAGAGTTTGAAGCATTTTAAGCCGTTCCAGTTGGTAAATGATATCCCAACTATGGCCTCACTCTGTATCCATTTCAGTCTCCTGTACATAATATTCTGATAGAATGTTTAAATACAATTTCAGGGTTGTAATTATACGAAAAACTGCGTGGTGTGACACATTTGTAGGCTGTAATGACCTCCCGAAGTAATTTATGTGATATTGTATGTGATCCTGATCCCATCCGGCTACCTGTTGTTCATACAATGTTATGAGTCATACTGTCCCTAGCAGCCTGCACATTAGTCATGCACACTCCGTTCGCAGTGATTCCATCCTCATTCCAAACACATTTTCTATTTGCTCAAAGCTTCTTTTTCCTCGTCTATTTCCACATGCACAGGATTGGATTGGGTTAATGTGTGCAGGTCTGACCCATTCATCTCTCCCTCACCTGAGGGCCTGTCGTATCTGTGTTAATGCAACGAGCGCCGGCTGACTCCAACCTTGACTCCTTGCACACCAGAACAAAGAAGACGAGGCGAACAGAAGGGACAAAGAAAAAGACAAAGCAGACTTTCTAACATTAAAGTATCACTACTGACCAAGACTGTTCTAAGGAAAGCAAGCAAGCAGCTTCCCGTTTATGCTATCCGTACGCGTGACCCAGAAAAACATGGCCCGTATTAGTCCAGTCGTTCATCCAAAGCTTTAAAACCACTCTCTTTTCTTCTTCCTGACCTTGTAAAGTTGTGTTTTATTGTTTCGCGTTCTTTGAGGAGCAGTGGGACTTGCAGCAATGCGACTCAACGCAATTCCGCTGCACTGTCTGGCCGATCTGCATCTCCTCCCACTGAGTCTATTACAGGAGTGAGTGAACAAGTGTGCATGGTAAACAGGTTCCCTTAGGCACTGTGGACCACACTCTATAGAAGAATGTAGATTGAAGCAGACATCAATAAATAATTATGGGTCTTGAGACTTTTAAATAGGAATCTATGCAGTGTGAAACAGCGCTTAATCGAGTAACTTCTGACATTGTATCCATCACTGGAAAAGCTGCTGGCATCGGCAGAAATGCTGCGACCGCTTTCAGCACAGAGGATTACGAGCCATTTCGTTCTCTGCCTTAAACGCACAGCACGGTGATATTTAAATTCATCGATTCTGTTGAATTTCTTGCAGTCTCCAGGCGGCGTGCGGCAAAACGAAAGAAAATCCAACACACTGCGTAATCATAGTGGAGTAATAAAACCCGAAAGAAAAACCAACAACAACGACATCAAACTGATACATAGACTAATTGAATTCAAACGCTAAGAAGTTCGGTCACTCCGCGGCGTTTCCAGTGAGCGGTAATCATATGAGGAGCGAATGGTATTGTTTGCAGAAGAGCAAATTTGTGCACCATCTGCTATTGTTCTGCTTCATTTTATGAGTGCATATCAATGAGAAAGGCAAAGAGGGAGAAAAAAGGATTTCCTATTCACCACTATATCATCAAGAGTCAACAAGCCATGCATACTCACCCACTACAGATAAGATTATAGTGAACAATAGGACAAGATTTTCTACTGAAATAACTCCAATAACTCAGATAGATGAACAGATGCTGAAAGATGCTTCAGCCAATTACACGGCAGCAAGAAGGTCCTGGGTAGAAGCATCATGGATGGCAGGGGGCCTATCTGTATGGAATTTCGGGATAACAGTAACTACCCTCAGTCGTGATGAATTATTTTGCTGTAACAGAACCTGGTTTCATTATTATTTATTACTACACAACTCATTTGAATACTTGATCCTAATTGGTCAATCATGCAACTCAGTTGTTATTTCTTTACAGCACATTCTTAATATGCATAACAGATGCTTCCTATGCACTGCATCATTAGCAGATGCTATAAAATAATTTTAAATCAATATTTTGTGTCAAATTATTGATTTCTTTAGTAAGTAGCCCTGTAATACACTGTAAGTGGGATAATGTACGGAGTGCCAGAGTGCCAGTCATTATCATGATATATGCCCATTGTGAGTGACTCAAGACCCCCTACAAGATGCATCAGGGTCCCAATCACTCTGTCAGGTTTTGTTTTGGAATAATGACCAGCACACTGAAAATTATCCCTGACTTTAATTTCTTACTCATGAAGCGCCATTCCAATACAAGTTCATTAATTTATGAAGCCTGTGTTCCAGGAAAATGAAGGGCTTTCATGTCCACAACCCATTTTAATAAATACATTTAAAAACTACTTATTAACTGAGCGCAAGGTCTGCACAGAGAAATCTCAGCAGCGACAGAACTCTGTCGTTAGTGAAGCCCGAGCCAATGGACCACAGAACAGCTAGCTAAAGGCTAAGTTGCCAGCTGGTCAATATGCTATTTAGTGCCCATGCATCGACCAATCAGAGCACACATACTGTCCTTACCATATAATTAAATACTTTATAATACTGTCACTATAATCTGTCCTTTTTTCTCTCTTACGTGTTTATTAATGTGCTATTAAGGTACTTTGTAGATATCATTTACCTAAAGTGTTACCCATGAACCACTGTAATTCATAAATGATGGGCTATAAATTGCACTGATAATATGATCTGTGTGTAGCTGGTTTCTTGCACTCATTAAAAGCTACAGACCGTTAAACATATGTTTGGTTAAACAGATAGCGAGGAAATGGACAGCTGCAGGACATGAAGACACATTGTTGCATGATGTCCCAGTTTATTATTCAGTCATTAATCTTAAAGCATATTATTTAATACTATAACTGATTTAGTAAATACCTTGAAACTAATAGGATTTCAGTTGAACTGCATGATTATCTTTTTCATTTAATTCTGACACATAACTAAAAATCAAAAGGGTAGTGATTTTTGATCTGCTCATGCTGTGTGATCTTATTGATTTTCTCAACTCTTTACAATACAGGCTGTCAAAAAGGTTTAGGGGCTCAATCCACGCTGTTTATGGATAAACCGGCTTTACAAGTTGCCATTTTGCCAACAAGAGATTGTAAATAAAAGTTGATAGAAGGTTCTGTTTAAACCAAATTTCACTTAGGATTTTGTGACTTCACGGTTTCTTTTTTAACGACTGCAGGCAACTGGCAAGGGAAGAGTTCACAGGGTTACATGACATGTGAACATCCTTTTGTGAGAAAAAATAAATCTTTAAACATTAACGGGATCAGCAGTCAAAGTGTTTACTTTAATCAATTTTAATATGTCGATGTTAGTCGCAGAAAAAAAAAACATCCTTTATTTGTAATGCGTGTGTTTCATGCTTTTCAAAATCTGGGATAAGAATGTATGACATTGCGCCCCGGGAGTAGGTAGAGTTAAAATGGGGCTTTCTAACAACCCCAAGACTGGCAGTTTGGAGGTTCCTGAACTCCCGACCTGATTAGTAACCCTACCTTTTGAGCTTTTATCACCCCTCATCTACAGTTTTTTATCCTTTTATACGGCGTAAAGCTTTACAAGGTGGTGCCGTGTTCGCCCTCGCTGCCTCACAGTTCCAGGCTCCCTGGTTCAATCCTGAGCTCAGGTTACTGTCTGTGCATTGATATTATTCTGATGATTTAATGATATAAATCTTTCGATCAACAACTTTCCCAGATTTCATTTACATAACTCCCCAGCCTGTTCTGAGTTTGTATGATTACAATTCACATCGAGCTGAAATTTCTGAATGACAATTATTACAGAGTATCTGACCAAAACAATCATAACTCAGTCTAAGTGCCTTATAGATCGAGCTGCCCTCAGCCCCTCCCGCCTTAACTGCCGAAAAACCACTTCAGATTGAATCAACAGTATTGGCAGCTTTCACATTACATCATCCGAAATGCATTGTTGTTGAAGCAGGGCCACGTCCTCCCCGTCTACAGCCCAATCAATCTAGATGAGATTCACATTGGCCTTCTAAACAAAAATCGCTTGGAGAGCTTTGTGGGCCAACAGTGTCACCAACCTGATTTCCACCACTGCCCTTTGATCTGAAGTGTCACAGGCCAGGGGGACACCAAGCGGTCACCACCAAATCAATAGCCAGCACTGGGGTCACTTCACCTTGTATAAAATAGACCCATTATATATTTATTTGTATAACAGCTCAGGTTATACTGCTGCCACTCCACATGAGACGTCCAGTCTAATCAGACGTCAATTTCAAGAAAAATGTCAACCCACAACAGACAGGATGTGAAAGAGAATCAGGCTTCGAATCATACAATGCTACAAAACAAGCGGATGTTTCATGCAGACTGCAGCGTTTCTCTTAATAACAGCAAATTATAAAAGTCGAAAAGTACATCGAACTTGAGTCACATTTTGTTTCTGTAAATTTCCAAGTTTTATATTTTTATAACTATAACTATGAAATGCAAATCCATTCAGCAGTCAGTGCGGCTCAAAGATGGATACTTTTTTTTCGGGGGGTGGGGGGGTGGGGGGTGGGGGGTTATTATTTAATTATTTAAGTACAATAAACAGGGAAAGTGTTTTTAAATGAAATTAGGGAAATATACAAAATGGATATAATTATAAACTGATTATTATTTGTTATTTATTCGTTTTTAAATGTACTTTTCAATATATGTTTTTACCCTCTCACACACACACACACACACACACATTTCATGAAACCATTGAAATATATCAGTGAAGTAGCAATATATACATTACATTGCAGTACATTATAAACAAAATAGAAATTTAAAAAAGCACATTACAGGATATTATACAAAATAAATAAAATAGTATATTACTGTACATTATTTCAAAATTAGAAATTGAAAAAGTACATTACTGTACATCATAAAAAATTAAAATAAAAAAATGACATTGCAGTACATTATTTAAAAATAGAAAATAAAAAAGTACATTACAGTCCATTATATTTGTATTTATTATATTTAAATGTTCATTTACATTTAAATGCTTTAAGAAACAGATATGTCATGTTTTGTAATTATATCTCTAAGAAATATTGAAAAAAACATACAAACATATGAAACATATGAAAAAAACATACGTCTCACAGTTGCCCTCCAAAAAAAGGTTATTTTTAAGATTTCTGATTGTTCTTGTACAATTAGTAAAATACTATTAAAGCTGACAGTACAAGTGACATAATTGTGTGTGTGTGTGTGTGTGTGTGTGATTATCATCCTGTTTGCCTCATCAGCTCTATGATTGTACACTGCTTACATCACCTTAATTATATCCACACAAATGGCTTTAAATATGCTCGGCACAGCAATATATTAGCATGCCATAAAGACATATGTCTTCTTTCCTCTGGCTGGTTTTTTAACGCTTTCGTTGGAGGGGGTCGTACCCCGATTTGCAGCCCCACCCCGGACCCCTCCAGTCAGACCGTTGTTTTGGTAAATGGAGAGTTAACACAGATATATCCAAGCGTAAAATCTAAAAATGTCCCCAGTGGGTGCCTGAGGGCTGTTGTTTGAAATCAACTACATATCAATTCAGCAGCATAGAGCGGATCCTATGATAAATTCTATTCCTCAGACACCTATAAATTACTCTCTCTCTCTCTCTCTCTCTCTCTCTCTCCACTCATCTGTACTCCTCCCCCAATTCACTCTATTTTCCTTCTATCTCTTATTCTACCGACCACAAAGTATACCCTTAATGTTGTCCCTTGAGGGTTTTCCATGTCAACCTACAATTGAGTTTCAGCGATGTTCAAAGGAATATTTTCAGAGCTTGAGTGACAATATTAGCACAATCAGGATACGTGTGTGTGTGTGTGTGTGTGTGGGTGTGTGTGTCTGTGCATCATTAATGCTCTGCACAACCCACCCCCCTCATGCCCACCCTGGCTTGATCCTCTGCGTGTAATCCAGCAGTTCATTATCCCGCTGTTTTCTGTAAGTACAAGCTCAGATTGAATTACTATTGGCTCTATTGTCTATTTGGAATTCTCCTTCCATGTGGCTCTGTTAATAAATGGCCAATTTACTGGAGCTTTGTAAAGGCTTCTTCTGTGCATCAGTCACTTAATTACTCCCACACTGCTGCCCGAGCTTTTATTACGCCGCTGATACAGACTGGTCGAGGCCCAGTGAGCAGGGCAAAACAGCTCTGAGGAGGATGAGGGATTGTGGGTAATCCTGAAGCAGGTAGTGAATCAATATCGATAGTACAAACACACTAAAGAGTACTTCACACTAAAAGTTGAATTTAACTACTAGCTCCTCTTGAGTCTCAAGTTTGTGAAGTAACTTTCAGAAGACTAAAGTTTCAGGGGGAAAAATCCATCCCATTATCTTTAGGCATGTTGGTAATAATAAAAAACAATATTCATTTTTAAAAACATGTAATGTTTATTTTTGTGTTTATGTTCATTTTATAAAATACAAATGGTTTTATTATATTATAACTGTTTTTTGTGGATGAATTAATAAAAAGAAGCAATGGGAATTGTACTGGTGAATGTAAACTAAAGGTTTTAATCATTTTCTATATTTTTTATCATTCTACCAAAGTGGAAAAAAAAGTAATATATCTATATTAACCTGAAATATTTTGTTGATTGCACTGAAGCACACACTTTTTTTATTATATTCATAATATAAATAGGCTGGCGCCCATCTCAGCCGAGTCTGGGCAAAGGCGGGGTACACCCTGAACAGCTCGCCAGGCCATCCCAGGGCAACACTCTAACAACCATTCACACTCATGCTCACACCTAGGGTGTGATTTGATTTGGAAAAGCCAGTTGACCTACTGTGTATGTTTTTGGACTGTGGGGGGAAACTGAAGTACCCAGAGGAAACCCTCGTAGGCATGGGGAGAACATGCAAACTTCAAACAGAAACGCACCGAGCCTGGGAATCGAACCCGGGACCTTATAGCTGTGAGGCGGACGCGCCAATCACTGCACCAACATTCCGCCATTAAAATGTAATGCATTTTAAAATTAAATGAACTTTTAAAATTAAATATAAATATAAATAAAAACCACAGATGAATAAAATTGAAAACTTTTGGGGGGGGTTTGGCATTACCTATTAGATGTCACAGTCATTTCTACTAAGAATAGAAGAGTAATTTCTACTATTTACTAAGAACAATGGACCAGAGTGTATCTTTAGGTATGCAAATTCAAATTCAATGTACGTACTGTTTCTCTAAAACATCACACATTTATGTTCTTCATTTGACTCACCCGCACCATTCAAATTAAAAATGAATTGCTTTTAAAATCTGCCAAAAATTCAGAAGGAAATACAGGTCTGCTAAACATCTGTATAAGCAGGTGATCAAAATGCAATCTGTGATTTTACACAAGCGGCACCACTGAGTCCAAGCTGAAAGTGGGAAAACACGCAAAGCCATAAATCAATGTTCCTCCAATCCAACCGTACAACCTTACACACACCTCATCCTCCCCCTGATAAGAGTGTAGAGAGAGAACCCTACCCTGCGCTTCACATTCTCCAAGCTTGTCGTAGTCAGACTTCCTGCATTATGGGACTCAGCAGGGTAGTACAGAAATGGTCGAGAGAGAGAGAGGGAGTGAGAGAGAGAGAGAGAGAGAGAGAAAGAGAGAGAGATGCATTGCCTCAGGCAAAACCATGTTCATCCCCCTCACATGTACCCCATGCGTCCGGCGGCCGCTATCTGAATGAAGATGGAGACACAGGCACTCCTTTCCTTTTGCATGCCAGCAACCAGGGGATTTGGATATCTGGCAGGTTAACTGGAAAATCTCCATATGATCCAAATGTGATTCAAAAACCCATCCAAACAGCCTGCACAGCTCTCCAATAATTTCCACTGGGGTTTAAATGCCCTCTAAATAGGAATGATATTGTTATTATATTGTTATTGTACTGTATGTAGGATAGTCCGTAACACAGTTTTACAAAAGAGAAGATAATTATTTTACTTGTCAGTTCAAAGTCCCAATGGCTACTTAGCTACACTAAAATATATGTTTGATATGCAGCATTCAGATGTTTCACATGCTCCAGTATTCAGATTGAATACACACCCAAAAGTGTTGGTCCAAGCAAGCCATTATAATAAAAAAAATTACAATGAACAAACATTATAATATGCTACACGGGAATGGTGCGAGCTGATTGGTCTGTTATATCAAGATTCAAAAGCATCATTCCAAGTAGATAATGCTTGAATCAGAATGACGGACACTCACAGTTTGTCAAGGTCACTTGGTTAGGCGGAGTCATCATTATTACATTTCACAAGGGAAAAATAAACCATAAAAAGTCTTGTTTTTGTTTGTTTTTGCTTTGTTTCTGTGTAGTATATTCAAAAATATCTTTACAGTATAAAAGAAGTATTATGTACTAAACTCTGAATGAGAAGCCTCAGTAGACACTGTTAGCTACATAGTGCTTAGCTCAGGTTTTTACACAAAGCTTACCCGACATGCCTCAATCTTGGTTAAAATATGTAAAAACAAACCATGAAAAACAGTTTTTTTTAGGTTTCTGTGCAGTATATACTAAAACTCTTAAAGAAAGTTGAAGAGATTCTGTTACACAAAGCTGCACCTGCTCACGTGTGCAAGTGGAGCTCACCTGCACCTGTCATGATTTTTAAAAAAAAAAATTTTGTGGGCTTTTTTGCTTCTGTTGCTATGCAGCATATACTAAAACAATCATGTGCCTTAGGGTTGATGGATGTCACCGAACCTTATAGTGAGCAACAGCCATTTACACTGACATGCGCTGATACAATTTCATCTGTCCCTAATTTCATTGTCGGATAGGAAACAAGAAACTGTCCTTGCTGTACGTATTTTAAATGGAGTAATATGAGGCAAATTTTTGCATGCCAGGGCTTGTCATCTATAAAACTCTTGTTCCAGGGGGACGTGTGTGATGTACGTGTGCCTCGCAGATTCCTACAAAGCAAAGCGTCAACCTTTACACCCGGCCTCGGATTCCAGCAAATTGTCTAAGCCAAGCTGCCAATTAACCCCAAGTCCCTCGCCGGTGGAGGAGGAGGAGGTGGGGGGAACTTGCTGTTAGGTTAATTGCTTCATGTTACAGCGTTGCAATGTGAGCAGAGCTCAGGCTAGCCAGGGGAATCTCACTGGGAATGCTCTGCACACACAGGTGGATCCTGCCTGCTTTACATTGGACATTATTGTAGGTCCAAAGCCTGGGTTTACAACACTGATACATAATAGGATTGTTGGAAAATGTATTGAGAACTGAAACAGTAAAAGTCCATTCCCATCCCTAAAAATATTTGGTGAGAAAGTGTAAAAATGTTGATAATTTGTCATTAACATCACCTGTCATGTCATATCATGTCATTTTCTGAACTGCTTTATCCTTTATTAGAGCCACAGGGAGGCTGGAATCCTTCCCAGCCATCTCCATGTGAAGGCAAAATGAACACATTGACACTTGGGGCAATTTGGAAAAGCCAGTTAACCTAATATGTTTGTCTTTGGACCGTGGGATGAAACTCGAAGGAAACCCAAGATGCACAGGGTGAACATGCAAAACTCCACACAGGAACGCCCTCGCTGGGCCTGAGACTTGATCCCACGACCTTCTTGCCATGAGGTGGAATGGTACGACAGATGTTTGCCAACTATACACAGAGTTAGTTCCCATTTTGGGGTGTAACTGTATACTAAAAACCTTATCAAAGAAATAGGGGGAGGAGAGGTTTTAGCTAGTGGACTTTTGTTCATGGAAATGTGCTGTCCACACAGCACAGGTGGAAGAGGCAGAAACACTGAAATCTGGGTTTCCAACTGTTGCCCGATATACCTTACTCACCCGAGCTGCCCCTTCTGACTTGTATCTGTTTCCCAAAATTAAATATCACTTGTGGGGTCAACACTTTTGGAGTGATGATGAAGTCATTTATGTTGTTGAGAAGTTTCTGGAACTTCAAGATATATAGTTGGACCAAGTGCACTAAAGTTGAAGGAGACTAATTTTTACCCACAATCCATTAGGCTACTGAACTGCTGAAATACCGAACAATTTCCACACAATATATATATAATTTAAATGTTTCTTTATATGCAATATTTGTTTCTTATGTGCAATATTGAGTCTCTGAGTCCAAGAATTTCATTGCTGGTAGTGATGTTCCATTGTTACCTCCATCCATCCATCCATCCATCCATTCTCTATGCTGCCTTATAATAATTAGGGTCACGGGGAGGCTGGTGCCCATCTCAGCCAACTCTGGTTAAGGGCAACAGCTCGTCCATTGTTACCCGTATATGACAAATAAACTTGAAGCTTGGAGAATTCAAAAAAATGTATAATAATAATGCAAGAACCCTCTTTCTCCTGTGAAGTTCTCTGGGTGAGGATATGTAATTAGTAAAAACAATAAAATAATGTTCACATCAATACAATATTTTTTTAATCAATATTTTGCAAGTAGCTGGATAATGGACAAGAAGCGGATCATTATCACGAAATAAACCCTCCTACTGTACATCAGGGCCCTGCCCCTCCTGTCAGGGTTTTCTTTGTAGTAAGGATCAGCACGTTGTGAATTATCTTTTGCATAATCCACTTCTGGGCGGCACGGTGGCGTAGTGGTTAGCACGTCCGCCTCACAGCAAGAAGGTTCTCGCTCGGGCGTTTCTGTGAGGAGTTTGCGTGTTCTCCCCGTGCTTGCGTGGGTTTCCTCCGGGTACTCCGGTTTCCTCCCACAGTTCAAAAACATGCACAGTAGGC
>JBCNYG010000024.1:31972822-31984108 GCA_039654305.1 Porochilus rendahli
CCCACACAACGCTCGCCCGCTCTGTCTGTGTGTGTGTGTGTGTGTGTGTGTGTGTGTGTGTGTGTGTGTGTGTTTGTGCAAATCCAATTATTTGTAACTACATTAGGTTGTGGGCGATACCATTATCCTGTCGGTCTGTTTGTCTGTTTGAAACCCCTCATCGCATGTAGATTGGTTGATTCCATCTTAATTAACCTATAAAGGCGTGTCCTGAAGATGTTCGGGGAGTTTGGCCCTCACGGCGCGGTTATGGCCTTGCCGGTCCTCTCCATGGTGGTAGCAGTTTCCTGTGTAATTTTAATTACAGGTAACGTCCCCCCCTTCAGCCTCCTTTAGAATGTAGAAATGTCGCAGCGCGCTTGTTATTATGTAACAAAACAGGTCAGGAAGATAAATTGGATTGGGGGGCGGGATTGTAAATAATAAAGTGTAAATAAATGTTGTTCATCCCTTAAATTTATTTGATACCGGTACAAAGGTACACGACTTGATTAATTAAAAAAAAAGTTTTATTACTGTGTTAAAGCGTTTCATAAATAGATGAAATACGGAATATTTTTAAATATAGAATAATAGAAATACATAATTTTTTTTTGTCTCAGCTTGGGAATGTTGTGCTGATTTTCTAATTTACCACAGAGCTGTCTGGAATGTAGGTGCGCGTGAATTTCACAGGCTCAGGTCAAGGTATTCCCACGGGTGTGTTTATAACATCAGAATTAATACACTGAGTTTCAGAGTGTTTTGTTTATCAACTTTCTAGATGGGTCTGGAAAATGTGGGAGTAATCACTGGCAGTGTGATGATGGCAGCTGTATTCCCCTATCATGGAGATGTGATGGTGCAGGTGATTGCTTGGATGGATCTGATGAGATGGACTGCTGTATGTACTCTATTAATAACTTCATATATAATTTTTTTAGTCCTTATACACATTTGGCAATGTCTAAACAATTGCATTCTTTAGTTTATTATTCTGTGGAATAGGAATTCAGCTAGTTTCAGCTGGTTTATTACACTCAGAATAAAACTGGTAGATTATTTTATTTATACCCTTTTCTTTTTTTTTCTTTTTTTTTTTTTTTTTTACAAATTTTATTAATAAACTGTTAAAATGTAGAGATTTTCTGAGTACTGGGAGAACTGGAACAGTTGGACTAATAAGGGAATGAGTGGGCTTGCTGGAAAAGGGTAGAGTGTGTAAGAGTTGGAGGTATCTAGTGGCCACTAGTGTTCTAGATTGCAAGAAGCTGAAGTTCCATTCTAGACCAAAGCAGCTTATTCTAAGGTTATGAAAACTAAGTCTAATATAAATTGGTTATATATGTGTGTATGTATGTATGTGTGTGTGTGTGTGTGTGTATATATGAATTAAAAAAAATTATTTTTTTAAAAACAGCCTGTCGTCCAGAGGACTTTGAGTGTTTCGATGGGACATTGTGTGTGATGAGGTCAGCGGTGTGTAACGGCCAAGCCCAGTGTCCAGATGGGTCTGATGAACTAAACTGCAGCCAATATATGGGCTGCCTCTCGGGTGACTGGAGATGCAAGAACAGTATTTGCATCCCACTAAGCCTCCGGTGCAATGGCATTGATGACTGTGGTGACTCCTCTGATGAAGAAGGCTGTGGTGAGTCTTTCAGCATTTGCACATGCATCATTTGTATTTGTACTTGCATGCATTTTACTCCTAAATCTCATGCACAAAAAAATGTATGTGCCAGGGTATTGTGGAGGTCTGAATGTGCGCTGTCTGAATGGAACATGTCTGCCTCTGAGGGAAAGGTGTGATGGAGTTGCCCAGTGTTCTGATGGAAGAGATGAGCCTATTACATGTGGTATAAGTGCTTATTTTTCCCACCCGGCACACTTTTCCTTCTGGATATTTTTGCTTGTTCAGGTTTATTCACATGACTTTAGTAAAGGCTCAAAGAAGCTGCTAACACTACTGAGGGATGGCAGCAGTGACCCTTTAATGCCTAAATAATAAAATAGCTCATTGCTTTAAAGGCTTTCAGAGACTTGTTTTGAACTTGAGGTGGGGGAAGAAGCACCCCTTTCTATTCAGTTATTTTAATATTTTTTCTTTAAACACATTTCAGGCAAAACGTGTAGAGAAAAAAATGGTGGCTGTAGCCATACATGCGCTGACCAGATTTGGGGAGCGATGTGCTCCTGTCCCAGAGGTATGAAGCTTTCAGCGAATGGAGCGAAGTGTGAAGGTGGGTTAGTTTCCAGTCATTTTGAACCAGGGTCGGGACCCCAAACTTGGTTCCAAATTATAATTGGATTTAAATTGGCAAATACCAGGTTCTTTAAGGGAATTGAATTTCAGTTCTGCTTATTATAAGCACTATAAGGCTATTTATATTCTATTTATATTTATAAGTACATAAAATGGTTTCATAGTGATGGAACTTGAAAAATCATAAAATGCCTTAATGCATGCATTACACTTTTTTCTCTTTTTTCTATTTTTTTTTTATTTGAACCTTTGTACAAGTTTGAATTATAAAATTTTGAATATTGGTATTTGATAATTTGTACAAGGGTTCTTTTAATTTATGACGGCAGCTTTACCACAGTACGCATAAAGCATGCATGCACAAATGCATGGAATTTTAAGGGCCTACTTATGGGTTCATAAATTAGAATTCTATTGTTGCAGACAGGTGTTTGGTACACATGTGCTAGGATGTACAGTTATCTCAGGACCACATGACATCATGTGAGCATGTCCATTTTGTTTAGCTGTGCATACCTAGTGGTGCAACAGTGTAAGATGAACCACTAGTATGGTTTGCTTTGTGACTGTTTAGTTAATGCTTAAAATATATTTGCCTGATATTTTGTACCCATTTTGGAAGGATAATCTGTGCTATGGTTGTTTTTCTTACTCTGAAGATGTTGATGAATGTGCCCAGCCCTATGGCCCATGCATGCACACATGCATAAATACCAAAGGATCCTTTCGGTGCTCATGTCAAAAAGGTTTCCAACTACAGGATGGCAAAATTTGCCAAGCACAAGGTACTGTCCTGTAAACACTCATTGTTGATCACTGTGCTCCAGATTGTGACCATGCAGTGGCAGTGGTGGCTTAGTGGTTTAGGTTATGTTACTGATCTGAAGGTCAGTGGTTTAATCCCCACTGTCACCACTGTTGGGGCCTTTTTTGCTCAGGTGTATAAAAATGATAATTGTATGTCACTCTGGATAAGAGCGTCGGCCAAATGCTGTAAATGTGACCATGTTCTATTTTTCTCTTTTTCTGTGAAAGGAAATGACACAAAACTTCTTACCAGCAAGAATGGTGTTATTGGCTTGATCAGTATGAAAGACCGAACATTCAAGACTCTCAGTGTGATTAACAGTAACCCAGTGGCTTTAACTTTTGACCATGCACGGAACTGTTTCTTTTGGGCTGATGGGGATGGAAGCATCTATAAAATACAGGATCGGAAGAGCAGAGTCATTTATTCAGGTTGGTTTAATGGTGTTTGCTGTCAGGACTGTGTGACTGTGCTGCACTGCAATACACCATCGTATCCGTAGGAAACACTGGCTTGGGCAGCAAGTTTAAAATTTATGCAACATGACATCCTGCCCCATCACACATAGCATTGGCTAAAGGCTTAGTGACTTGTATAATTTTGCAGGCATGTGGTTGACTGTTTAACAGCTGAAAAAGTGTAGCTGGTTACCAGTCATGATAGCATAGCTGGTGTTTTTATTTGCCTTTTTTTTTAAATAATTGTTGGATACGCACACCTATATCTCAGTAATGGCTTGATGTACTGCTCCCGGATTTTCAGGGTAGCAACTTGGGACCAAAGGCTCAAACAGTCTATGAAATTGTAATTGTAGGTCTGGTTCAAGGTCGGCAAAGTGGTTGCCAGTTGTTTATAATGGCTAGGTAGAGGCTCCTGCGATTCTCCAGTCAGGGGCCTCTAGTTGAATATCTATGTTAAGGATTTGTCAAATGTCTGAAATTTGCAAGATGGCACAGCTGTACTGTAATGTCAGTGTCCTGTCCCCCCCTTTAGGACAGACTGCTATTAAGTCTTTAGCTGTTGACTGGCTCAGTGGGCAGCTTTACTGGACAAACTCTGAGC
Organism: Porochilus rendahli; assembly: GCA_039654305.1. NCBI lineage: Eukaryota > Metazoa > Chordata > Actinopteri > Siluriformes > Plotosidae > Porochilus > Porochilus rendahli. The sequence continues at coordinate 31,976,938 of JBCNYG010000024.1, forward strand.
CAGCAGGAATTTATACAGGAACATCTGATGGGAATACTGTTGGCATGGTCATATCCAAAGATACCGATCCAACGGATTTGGTCCTTCTTCCCACTGAAAGGTATTTGCTTGTACTTTTATTTTGGATACATGGTCAGGTAATGACTCCTGTATAACTCTTAACTTGCTGTTTCTTTGTAGTGCCATGTTTTGGATTAATAAGGGACCCAGCACTGTAATGACTATTGAGAAGGCTGGGATGGACGGCTTTTTGAGGACGTCGCTGGTTGTCGTCACTGCACAGTTACCGAGAGGCCTTGCATTAGATGTGGCAGCCCGAAGGTTGTATTGGTTAAGTGATTTTAAAAAGGTAGGGGCTTAATACTTGATTGATTCCTATTAACTTGAGTTCTGTAGTAGTTATGTTTAGTGAGAAGTCCACATTTCATGTATTACAAACTCCAGCAGAAAGTTGTGTGCGTTTTGGAGTGGAATTAATGTTTTTCTCAAATATCCTACTGTGAAAAGTTTTTAAATCAAGAAAACCCAAGTTCTTTTAAATATGCTTTAAAAATGTTACCTTTGCAGTCAGTTGAGACCATAAAGGTGGATGGTACAGGAAGGCACACTGTTCTGGATGTCTTTAAGGGACGGGCCGGTCAAAATCTAGCTGTGTTTAATGGCTGGTTCTACTGGACCGATGAAAAGCGTTTGTGGCAAGCCCCTGAAAGCCACTCTAGTCAGAAGAGTTTTGTTTTAAAGGGAGAACTAACAACCCTAACGGTATATCATGAACTCCAGCAGCCTCGTGGTAAGTCTGCTTCACTGGTGAATTTTGGTTGAGAGGAATGCATGAAATCCTGTTGTATAAGCATGTGATTTGTGCACCACAGGTCTTTCCCCATGTAGAAAGTCAGGCTGTGTGCTCTGCATGCCCTCTCTAACCAGCCCTAGTGGATTTACCTGCTCTTGTTCGGAGGGAAAGCTTCCTGTGCAACGTGGTTCATGTGAATGTATGTTGAGAACAGTGGGGGTTGAACCATTATCTATTTAAAAGTATTAAGTCTTAATTTATCATCTGTTTTGCTTGTGTAATAGTCATTAAGGAAATGAGAATTGATGTTCAATACCATTACTTTAATGTGATAGATTTTAGACTTGCCTATACAACATCCTCAAGTATCCACGTGCTGGAATATACACCAGATGGTCCTGTAAAATCTTTACTGTTCTCATCTGATGAGGACCTTCAGACTTTTGATGTGGACTGGAAGAGAGGATGGGTGATTTGGGCCAACATTACAGGCCATATTAAGGTTCACTTGCTCAGAGAGGGCCGTTCAGAATATATACCAACTCCAAAGCATGGTATGTGGTTCTTTTTGAAAACTTGTATTTTTTTTTTATAATATGCTAAAGCTGAAAATAATCCTTTTTTTCTTATCTGAAGTGTGCTCTGTCCGAGTCGACCAAAAGACTGGAAACTTGTATTGGTTATCCTGTGATGGATTTTCTGTGGGGGCAACCCACATTATCCTGCCCAATCAGAGCGTTTCCAAACAGCTGTATCATGCGAGTGGTGAGGTCACTGAACTGTTTGTAGACTGGCAAAGAGGACAGTTGTACTGGCTGGAGGATGGTCAGATCATCAACATGAGGCTTGGCCTTTTGGGTGGAAACGCAAAAACCCTCTACAGCTTCGAGGACACAAGCGTGAACCATGTTGTATTTGACAGAAAAGCACACAGCTTCCTTTGGAGCTCACACAATGGTCTGTCATGGTTTGATTCATTGATTAAAAGACTAAGGCTTGAATTACACACACGGGTCTTAGTACGAACTTGGCAAACTTTCTAATGCTCTTTCAGAACTGGAAGTATTGAGTCTTTTGAAGATGAAGAAATACTCTGCTGGTGAAGGATGGACATTTCCAGGATTGATTGTCGCAGCCTATGAGCCCTACATGGTGACGATGCTGAATGATGTCTTCACTCTGTGGAAGCGGCAAGACAGGACCCACGTCAAGGCTGTCACTTTAGAGAGGGGTGTTCACGATGTATCTGTCGCACTAAACGAATTGCAGCAAGGTCAGTAGTGCAAGTTGGAGCATCTCAGCAGGGATTTCTCTCAAATATGTAGCTTACCCTGGGTCTACATTGGGGCAAGATGTCCACGATCTCCACAATTTGAGAGAATCGTGATGTTCGTGAGGGAACTTGGTGGAATAGTGGCAGTTTTTGAGTTTCAGAGATTTTGCCATGATCATCCTGCTCTATTACGATTTGATCCCACTGCGGATAGAATGAGTGTAACAGACCATGGTGTGCCATTGTAGTGGATCTTGATGAACTTGGAAACACGAGTCCTTCAGGGTTAATCAATTGGATGTGAGCCACCTTTTTGTTTATTAATTCCCTGATTGTGCTCCAAGCGTGCTCACAAATCGTGGAGCGTCACACATTTTTGAATTGCAGACATCGTGCCCCAGGGATATCTATATTAATAAAACTGGTTTTTAATTCTAGACTGTTGGTGCCAGAAAATAGAACACTGTGTTTTCCATATGTATGACTAACAGGTCTAGTTAAAATTTGACTTGTGGTGGGTACTTTTTCTTCTTTCCTCAGATGCAGTTTTTTCTTCCCATCAATTGAACTGTGAAAGTCCGTCCGTCTTGTGTAAAGGGACTTTGTTGTGCATATCCCCAAATCAGCTGTGTGATGGAACACCGGATTGTCCTGATGGGTCAGATGAGGCTGCTTGTGTACATTTGTGTTCAAAAAGAGGTACTTGTTGCAAATTGCACAGACTTATCTTTCACCCTATGCTGTGATTTTGTGGAATTTTATGTAATTTGTCTCTCCTAGATGACTTTAAATGCAAGGATAGACGGGAGTGTGTTGCACAGTCTTTAGTGTGTAATGGACGCCCTGACTGCACTGATGGCTCTGATGAGGTGGACTGCACTACTAAAAACACTGCCCCGTTAAAATGCCGTTGGGGCTCGAAGCGCTGTAATGATGGTAGTGACTGCGTCCTGTACAGCCATGTGTGTGATGGAGATGTTGATTGTCAGGATGGATCTGATGAAGTGGGATGTGAGCTTCAGTGCAGATCAGGTAAATATCACATCGTGGCTTTATCTTGTTCAGTCTCTTGTACAGGTGTTAATAATAAATGTTTCTTTAGACCAGTTTCAGTGCGCTCATGGAAGAATGTGCATAGACAAAAAGCTGGTATGTGACGGCACTCCTCAGTGTCAGGATCGTTCTGATGAAATGGACTGCTTTACACGCTCGAAGAGCTGCAGCCACCGCTGTGACAATAAAACCCACTGCATCCCAGAACACTTCCTGTGTGATGGGGAGCGGGACTGTATCGATGGCACTGATGAAGCAGACTGTGGTGAGGTTTTTTTTTTGTTTGTTTTTTGTCAAAACATGAATTTGGATTTGTAGTATGGATAGGAATGTACAGCTTTGGTCATGTGTACATATACTTAAAAATCACTAATATTCTTAAGGTTTGCAGCTAAACATTGTCAAGTCTCTTGTAGGATTATTTCCGGTTCAACGATGAAAGGAATGATTAGAGGAGTCAAGGTGACCAATTTTAATGAACACAACGCCAGCACTGGTGGCTGCATCATGTTCAGGGGCTGTTCTGTCGTCTCAGTGGCACGAACTCCTCCTGGAGAATCCAGAGTCTTGCTCAGACCACAAAGGATGTATAATCTCTCCAGGGGGTTCTGGGTCAGATGTCCAAACAACCTTGACTGACTCCTTTTGATGCAAATTGTCTTACTTGGACGAACTTGGGTTTTTGAACAGGACCAAAGATGTACATTGAAAAAGCCACTATTCCAAACAGTAGACCATACCGGCAGAGAGTACAACATTGGCTTCCTTTATGCATTCACAATTAGTTTCAAAGTCCCAACCTCAATTCTATTGGATAATAGATCTAAAATATATTGAACGTGTGCACCAAACAATTTTTTTTCCCACTTATAAGGTATTATGTCCAAGCTTATTGTGTCAAGATAAGAAGTTTCATGTAGAGCACCAGGATGAATCTGATTCATAGATATAAAGAGCAGTATAATCGACAGTAGTTGGGCATACAGCAGAACAAAGGAAGAAACCAGATTAGTAGTTATGCTATTATCAGACAGTGGTTTTTTTAGTGGTGTGCCGTCTGATCATATTTTTCTTTTACAGCTACTGATATTGGCAGTAAGGTCAACAGTGAGGCATCTGAAACGGAGTCAATGGTTCTATCAGCTCAGCGTCTACACTGTAGAAGCCCCTCGGTGTTGTGTGAAAGCACAGCATTATGTATACCTCCGGTTGAAATCTGTGATGGAAAGTTGGACTGTCCTGATGGTTCGGATGAGCTCTCCTGTATACATTCATGTCACAATATAGGTAGTGTGTGTGTAATATTGGTTTAATCCTCTTGGAAGCAGACCATACATGAATAACACGAATATACTTTTCAAGGTGACTTCCTGTGTAAGAACAAAAGGAGGTGTATAGAGGCATATTTGCTGTGTGATGGACACTCGGACTGCACTGATGACTCCGATGAGAGGGACTGTGGTGCTGCTGCTGTGCCACAAAAGACAGTAGAGTTAAAGTGCCGTTGGGGCTCAAAGCTCTGTAAGGATGGCAGTGACTGTGTGATGAACACCCATATGTGTGATGGGGAGGTTGACTGTAAGGATGGATCTGACGAAGAGGGATGTGACCTGCAGTGTAATCCAGGTGAGATGTAACACGTTTAGTTTGAAATGCCTTTCTGCATTTGCTCAAATCTTAATTTTTTTTTAAAAGTCATTCCAGAAGTATCCCAGCCCTGCTTCTGGAGCTCTACCTCCCTAAAGACTTTAGGAAACATAATGGTGCACACCTAAGACATGTAATCAGGGCATTGAGTCTTCAATTCAAACTCTTCAGTCTTGATTCAATAATATGGTCAGGTGAGCATGATTAGGGTTGGAGCGAAAGTCTTGCGGGAGGTGGATCTTCAAGAACAGCATTGGCCTGAGGGCTTAAAGGCCACAGCTATCTGAATGTTGCTTGCTTTTTGAGAGAATAGTTTACTGGCATGCATGTTTTTAGTGTGGTATGCTACACAACAATGGCATAATCTGATTGGTCTGCTGTATGTAGTGATTCTTGAGTAGTGTGTATATATACTAAAACGGTTATTCGTCTCTGACTCGGTGGATGTTGCTGAATCTGAAGCTAAATAGTTCCTTCAACGTTCCATCTCAGATAATTCAGTGACGTATTCCTTGCCTTCAAGTAACTGTGGTTAATCACATGTTCTTATTGTATTTTTATGCTTTTATGACTTGAATCCTGTTTAGGGAGTTAAACAGATCATAATTATCACGTTTTGGCACTTTATTTAAAAAAAAAATTTATAAATTAATAAATGGGAGGAATTGGTTAAACTTTGAACATTTGGAAAGCCTTAGATCATGAGTGCAATATTTCAGCTTCATGTTGAGATGTTAAACAGGGACAGGGGGCAAGGGCTTTTACCACCTGCATGGTCATCAAATTTAAAATTCTTGTTTAGGTCCAAAATGTATGTTTGACTTTTCCCACCTTTTTTGCTTTTTTTTTTTTTTTCCTAATTTTAGAAAATGCTTTTGTTTCCTCATCCCTGTCTTCAGCTCTGTGTCTATTTAATGTTTAATCTTCATTCCCAGGTCAGTTTCAGTGCATTCATGGCAGAAAGTGCATAGACAGGAAGCAGGTGTGTGACGGGATTCCTCAGTGTCCTGATAACTCGGACGAATCAACTTGCTGGAAGCCTACAAGAAGCTGTGCCCTACGGTGTGATCAAAACAGCCTCTGTATTCCTGAGGTTTTTGTTTGTAATGGAATCAAGGACTGTTGGGATGGGGCAGATGAAACTGACTGCGGTAAGTCAACTTTATGACCTTAAGCTTCTTTTGCAAGGGTTTATAGTGAGTTATTTGCTACAGAATTTCACCACTGGGGCAGATTGAGGATCGATTGTGTCATGTATCGTGGGTCGGTGAGGTTGGTAAAATGTCACCCTGGAGCTCTTTCTTAGGAGGTTTATTAATGCTATGCATTTTTGTTAAACTGAAGTTGGATCCGTGTTAAATTTAAATCCAATTTCATTTTAAAATTAAACCTATAGTGAAACTGCAGTATGAATCTGAAACCCAGAAATAACAAAAAAGGGACTTTCCTCTGTACAGTTTGTCCAAATCTGAAAGGCATGCATGGTAAAATTTCAAAGCAGTCTGCCATCTTGATCGTAATATTTTATTTATTTTTTTTTTTTTGTGCAGGGAACTCTGGACCACATTCCCATTGCAAAAGCCCCTCTGTACCATGCCTGACCACCTCAAGGTGCATCTCGCAGCATCAACTCTGTGATGGCAGAAAAGACTGTTCTGATGGGTCTGACGAAAGGCCGTGCCTCCAGGGATGTCCCTATGATGGTATGAAGTGTCCTCCCCAAAAGATAGTGAGTACATTTTTTGTGAACTGAAATCTTAAAGCTGTTGATCCTTTTCTTCTTTAGACGACTTTCTGTGTAAAGATAGGAGAAGATGTATAGACAGGAATCTGATCTGTGATGGACGTCAGCACTGCACTGATGCTTCTGATGAGCTGGACTGTCCAACTGTGGCTGCACATTCCGTCGATCCTGCTCCTATGAAGTGCCGTTTGGGCTGGACACCCTGTAAGGATGGCAGTGACTGTATCCTCTACAATCATATGTGTGATGGAGAGATTGATTGCAAAGATGGATCTGATGAGGAGAAGTGTGATGTGATTTGCAAAGCTGGTAAGGAAACATGAAACAAATCCTTTCATCTCTTCGGTCTCTGGTTCTGACCTTTTAACAGTCATTTTCATTTGAAACCATTTCTAGGGCAGTTTCAGTGTTCTCATGGGAAAAGGTGCATCGACGCTTCCCTCGTGTGTGATGGTAAACCACACTGTCAGGACCGCTCGGATGAAATGGACTGCTTTACACGCACCAAGAGCTGCAGCCATCGCTGTGACAACAAGACCCAATGTATCCCGGAACACTTCCTGTGTGACGGAGAGAAAGACTGCCTGGATGAGACTGATGAGGCGGACTGCGGTAAAACGAATTGTGCTTCCAAGTCTTTATGTACATAAATGAGATCTCT
>JBCNYG010000024.1:31998010-32013130 GCA_039654305.1 Porochilus rendahli
CCCCCCCCCCCCCCCCCCCCCCCCCCACCTGTGGGTGGTATTTTTCTTGCTTTGTTTAACTGATCCACCGCCTCTCCCTTTTCCAGCCACTGAAGTGATTTGCTCTTTGGATATTGATGGATCAAATTACAGAGAATTCAAGACTGGATCCCCTTGGACTGTTTCCTTAACCCAAAGTGAAAATATCCTCTTCTGGATCACCCGCTACAATGGTAAAGCCTACAGCACACTTCGCTCTCATTCATGGAAGGTGGTTTATTTGCTCATACCAGCAGGTGGCGTTAGTGTTTTTGAAACTGCTGTGTACCTGGGATTTTAACTGACAGGTTTTATGGTTATTTGTTTTACTTGAAATAAAAATTGCTTTTAATTATGAGTTTGATGATTAATATTTCTGTCAGTTGTAAACTTGAGTTCTTTGCAGGCACATCCAGTGTATGGTACAGTGATGGCACCCGGCCTAAACAGTTGTGGTTTGAAGTAGAAACAAAGATTACAGCACTGAAGGCGTACAGTGCAAACAGCCAGAAAGGTATTCTCTTTCTGAATTTCTCACACAATCTGTCCCTTGACTGTTGCTTCTTTTCTCTGCTCTTGTTCTGCTTAAGTCCTTTGGGTGAAATGTAAATACAAGTGAAGTCATGTGATACTTACCGGCCTGTAAGTCTAGTTTAAGCACCACATTTCAAGCCTCTTTCCTTCACTCTTATAGCTGTGGAACTCGTCTAGCAACTGGGTGCATACTTGGCATACAACTTGTTGAAATTTCCCTAAAAATTTTGTTCCCTTAAAAATAAGTTACTCATGATCTAACTGATCCTTATTTCTCTGATGGGCTTAGGTACCAACCTGTGTGCAGAGGATAATGGTGGCTGTAGTCACTTGTGCCTGGCGTACCCAGGGGGGCGTACATGCCGCTGTACACAAGGTCACATTGCTGTAAATGACACTCTCTGTGTATCTGGCCTAAAGTGCCCAGCAGACTTGAAGCCTTGCAGAGACCTGTACAAGTGCCTCTCCACCACCAGGTTTTGTGACCAAATCCCAGATTGCCAGGATGGCTCGGACGAAGAGGGCTGCCCTGGTAATGAAAATGAGGTGATGGTCCACACCATGGATGGCCAGTCCTGCAGTTCAGATTTCTGTAATGGCCGAGGACACTGTATGATGCAAAGAAAGAAACCAGTCTGTGAGTGTATTCAGGGTTACAGTGGCCAGTTCTGTCAAGATGAGTCATCCAGTAGTGTTCCTGTTGTTCTTGCCGTCCTCTTTACCATCAGTGTAGTCATTGTGGCTGGAGCACTTCTGAAATGGAGGTATGTTTTCAGGGTTAAAGCATGTAACTTATTCCACTTGCTCACACACTCCTGTAGCTCTGTTCTGTAGACTTGATGGTTATAATGCTTCTCTGATTACTGGAGTGTTTTTCTGTTTCTTCACCAACTGTAGTTAACTATTGAAAATAGTGTTGTCATTCATCCATGCCCTTATTTGCAGAAGATGGAAATCGGGACGAGACCAGCGCAGTGATAAGGAAACTCTCATGAAGGAAATGGAAGAACAGGATGCTTTTCATGAAAACTTTTCCAATGATCTCTACAACCCAGTGGATGAGGTAGTAAGTTTAAGCTTCAAGATTAATAACCAGGCCTGTGAAATCAAGGTTTAAGCCAGTGTCCAGTTTGACTGATGGATTGGAATTGATTTTGTATTAAATTATTTGCTTTTTCAGTCAGTTTTTTTAATTCCAACTCATCTTTAAAATACATGTAATGCCTAATTGTGGCTTTTTAATATGTGTAATTTATTCTCTGTATTTTTCATTTAAATTAAAAAGTACATGTTTTAGGATAACTTAGAAGATGAATTGAAGTCTTGTGTGTTTGGACTCGTATTATGAAATATAATGGTTTGTCTTTTCTCTTTCCCAGGAGCAAGCAACAAACGGTAAATGATTTCAACTAAAATAAAAAGTATTGATCTGAAAACTCCTGGTGTCTCTTTTTAACTTTCAGTTGAGTGGTAATGGCTTTTGAACTGCTGAATCTTAAGCTGTATCCAACTGCATACTTGAGCAGTTGTGTACAGACTTTGGAATCTTGTTTGTCCTGTTTAACATCCTGAGGCTACAGACAATACCTGTTTTGACTGGTCATGCAAAGTAAGACTTGTTTTCGTTACGATGTGGCTCAAGCAGAAAAGTGTATGACAGCGTGTGTGCATGTCTGCCTTGGTCCCCTACCTTCCAGTCATAAGTTAGTAAAAAATGCAAGTACTGTATATCCGGGACTTCAAAAAGTTATGAATTTTATTTTTTTTTTGTAATGTTTTTGAGTACACTTAGATTAGGAATAACATTACACCTCTTTACTTATTTAGTTCTCCACATATGTGGCTGCAATTCATAAAATTATGCAGGCCGCAGGTTTAGGGTTCACATTGCAGTGTTGAATGTTATCTTTTGGTACATTTTAGCCATGGCATGTTTGTTCATGGCAGACAGGCTTGTTTTAAAAATGAATCTGTTTTTAGAGTTTCTACAGGTTACAGAACAGTGCAAATTTTTTTTTTTTTTTTTTTTTTTTTTTTCTTCAAGGAGTGTTCTGTGGGAAGAAATCCCTTGTTGAATGGTTTCAGATTACATGAAGGGATTTTTAACTCATGTTCACTTTTTACATCCTTGATGAGATAACATGAGCTATTCAACATCAAGGTACATGACTTATTTCTGTTGTCAGCCATGAACAGGAATGCCACAGTGAATACAGGTTTCTCAAAACTGGACCATTTAGATTTGGACATTTGTCTGCTGTTTTCAGTTCTCAATTTTGCGACCGCAGACACTGCTGTTGATTTATGGTGTGAATTTATTGACATTGGACTCTTTAATACCAATCATGCATCATGACGGACAGTTAAGTGGGTAATGCTTTGAGTTACTGGTCAGAAGATGGGTAGTTCAAACCCAAGTGCCGCCAATCTGCCACGGCTGGGCCTTCTGATCAAAGCCCTCAACTGCTCAGATGCATAAATGAGTTGCTCTAGATGAGGGTAAAGATAAAGATGTTAAATTTGAATGTCCGAGTATTGTAGCTGATCTTGGGGCACCTCTTTAAGCCTTAAGATTAGCCATTTTTTAAAATGGCTCTCCAGCATGAATGAGTCATGTCACCTGCACATGTTCTAGTTAATGTAACATCTCAGACAAACTTACTGCTCCATTATCATCCCGCGTTGATGCTTTACTCAAAATGACTGATGGACATGGTCACTTTGAGCTTATGGAGACGTCCTAATTAATCTTTTGTCTGGTCACAAACTCAGATTCAAACTATGCATCTGTTAATTTGCTGGTCTGCTAAGTTCTAAGGTCACAAAGAGGGTGAGAGCCTATCTCAGCCTGCTCTGCACAAAGGTGGGGCGGGATGTTTTTACCAGACTATTGCAGGCCCAATGCACACAACCATGCAAACTAACACCTTGGAGCAATTTGGAACAGCTAATTATTCTAATGTGCATGTCTTTGGACTGTGGGAGGAAACTGGAGTTCCCAGAGGAAACCAATGCAAGCAAGAGGAGAATGTGCACACTCCACACAGAAATGCCCTCAAAAGCCAGGACTCAAACCCAGAACCTTCTTACAGTGAGGTGGACGTGCCAATCACTGCCACTATGCCAGTTAGCATTTTATATCCTGTCTGGAATATTAGATGCTGTACCTGGAATAAATGAAAGGTATCATAAACCTTTACACTGCTGGGTTGCAAATTATTTTAAGAGTGTTAGAAATTTCTTAATTCAAAGTAAATTATTTTTGTTAATCTTAAATGGGACTGAAGGCACCATGGTAACATCACCTGACAGATCCTGGGTTCCTCTTTGAGCCTCTGCTCAGGTTTTCTTTGTTTCTCGCAGTCCTCCTGTTTGCATGTTTTTGTGTTTTAAAAATACCCGTACACATTTGCATTTCCACCCTTAAAAATGGCGTCTTCCTTTATGGTGGTAATCTGGATGTGTAAAAATGATTAAGGCACACACACACACACACATGTTAGGTGTTTTTACACACAGGTCCACTCAAACTATTTTCTTGTCTTGTATAATTTCTATCTCGGTTCATAACATGAATTATCCTCTCCATGATCCATCTCATTGTCCCTGTCAGAGCAGAATAACATTTAGTCTTCCCCATGCTCCTGCCGCAAAGTTGAAAACACACAATTACCTTTGTATGCTGTAGCTTTACGGTTTCCCTTACCTGAAAATTAAGAGGCTTAAACATGTTCCGGCATGACCCTGCCCCTGTGCATAGAATGAGCTCCATTAAGAGCCAAGGAAGGAGTGGAAACATAGGAGTGGCCTGTGCTGAGCTCAGCCCCCAACCCCACTAAAAGTCTTTAGGGTGACCTGGAACACTCACTGTACCCCAGACACCCCCAATTATGATTGCAAACAGACGAGATCTGAAATGGGACGTGCAGATAACACACAGTGATGAGACGGTTGGTGTCCACATATGTTTGGTCACAGACTGTATACAGGTTAAATAGATTCTGACCGGGTTCTACTTACCGTGAGAAATTGATTGTATTTATTTTACATCCGTTGTTCGAGTCCCCGGCTTGTCAAGGGCGTTTTTGTATGAAATTCTCCCTGTGCTTGCGTGGGTTTCCTCCAGGTACTTTTAGTTTCCTTTCACAGTCCAAAGACATGCACACTAGGCTAACTAGCTCTTCCAATTTGCCCCTGGGTGTAAATGGTTGTTTTTATGTTAGCCTAGCAATGGTCTGTTGAGCTCGTTAATGGTTTTCCCCTCCTTCGCCAAGTGTTGGTTTGGATAGGCGCCAGCTTCCCTGGGACCCTGGGATAGGATTAAGTGGTTTGCCAAATGAGTGAGTGGGCTTAACATTCTGCTTCATCTCAAACTATACCGCAAACACAGTCAGTGACATTATTTGAATTAAAGGTATTCTATTATAGATCCTGTAGAGGAAAAAGTGATTGAATTAACAAGCACATTCAGAATATGTTATTGAGCTTCAAAACAATTACGTCATTATCACTAATCCTATTTGTTATCTAGATAATTAAAAAAAACTGTCTATCTAAAATATAAATTTACACCTGTGCACTGATTGATTGGGTAGTGATTGCCATCTCCCCTGGTCCTTCACCTGACATGCAACCCCATGTCATAAATGAGTGGGATAATTTGGCAACCAGTGTGTGTGTGTGTGTGTGTGTGTGTTGGATAGGTTAAATGCAGAGGCAATAATTTTCCCTTGCAGTATATTTAAATAATAATAATAATAATAAATAAAAAAGTTTTAAAAAAAACTTAGAAAAAATTTTTTTCCAGTGGGTTGGATATGGCTCCATACAGCCATGCTAACAAATACAACCTAGAAAAAGCTGTGTTTTTTTTTCTTATAGAAACAAATCTCAACTGACACTGGGCGAAGGTCATGCTACACCCTAAACAGCTCGCCAGACTATTGTAGGGCCAACATACACACACATCCACTCACACTCACACTCACGCATGATTGGGCAACTTGGAACAGCCAGTTAACCTAATGTGCATGTTGGAAGGAGTGCCAAAGAATAAACCCATACAAGCACAGGAAGAACATATGAACTCGCACAGACACGCCTGAGCACATGACTCGAACCCAGCACCTTTTTGCTGTGAGGCGGATATGCTAACCACTATCCCGACATGCCACTCCATAAAGAAAATGAGACCTTTTAGGGTTAGCACATCTGTGGTTAGCACATCTGCGTCGCAGCAAAACGGTCCTGGGTTTGAGTCGTGGGCTCTGGTGTTTCTGTGTGGAGTTTGTACTGGCTGTTTTAAAGTGTGGATGTGTGTGTGTGTGAGGGTGTGTGTTGCCCTGTGATGGTCTGTCCAGCTGCTCAGGGTGTACCCCGCCTTCACCCATTTCGGCTGAGATGGGCACCAGCCTCCCTGTGACCCTAGTAGGATTAAGCGGGTTAACAAATGAGTGAGATGAGAAAGATGAAGGATTTAGACACGGTCTCAACTGAGCTGAAAACATCTGTGAGGGGATTTAAGCATACTCATATACTTTGTTATATGAGGTAGATATATGCTATTACTGATACTCGGTTTATTTGAGGGGAAACAACATCCTCTATAGTTAAAGTACTTCCTAAACAAATGTAACCAACCTGCACACAACCTTTCAATGTATAGATTAATATCACATATTTCAAAAACTGGGATAATATTTCATGATGCATTTCAAGCGTGTCATGCAGCACTTTGTTTGTGCTAAACAGGTACATTCAGATAAGGTCACCCCACCCTGTGTGGGTGTGTGTGTGTTGTACCTGCAATTTCATGTCATGGCTCGACGCTGAAACAGGGTGGGGTAACATTTCTCTCATCTTGTTTCAGTTATACCTGGATCTCTTCTCTTTAACTTGTTTCGGATCAGATCTTTCCCTCACTCCGGTGGATCCTTTAAAACTTCTGCTAACTTTGAAACTCACACCTCAGCTGAGTCCATTCATAAATCGGATATAACCTGAGAAACGGTGAGTATGTGCTGTGATTATGCTTGTGGTAATCCTGGCACTGTAGTCAGTCACTTTGTTACAAGCTAGCTGAACCTGCCTGACCAGCGCAGATATTAACTTACAAATATATATTTTTTTACACTTAATATTTCTAATGAGTTTTTTTCTGCCTAGATCAAAGACAGGAATATGTCTGTGTATAAATAAATATATGTTTTGATATTGGGCCTAACAGCAAGAAGGTAATGGGTTCGAGTCCCAGGCACGAAGGCATTTCTGTGCAGAGTTTGCATGTTCTCGCCGTCGTATAGGTTTCTGGTGTCTTCGGGTACCCCGGTTTCCTCCCACAGTCCAAAGACATGCACATTAGGCTAACTGGGTGTCCAAATTTGCCCCAAGGGTTTGTGTATGCGTGTTTGTGTTGGCCCTCAATGGTCTGACGAGCTGTTCAGGGTGTACGCCCCCTTCGCCCAGCGTCGGCTGAGATAGGCTGCAGCCTCCGTGTGATCCTAATAGTAGTAAGAGGTTCGGCGAATAAGTGAGTAAGTGTGGATTTGACCTAGGTGATAGTGTGAGTGTGAATGGTTGTGTGTATTAGCCCTGCACCGGTCTAGCGAGCTGTTCATGGTGTACCCCGCATTCTCCCAGTGGGTATTGAAATCGACTCCAGCCTCCTCGTGACCCTGATTGGAATAATCAGTTCATAAAATGAATGAATAATGAAGATAAGGATGTGCTACCATCGAATTTTTTGGATTGTTTCAGTGACTTTTTGGTTTAGCACTACATTGTTTTGTTGAAGCAAAACCTCCTTGCCTTCATTTCCTCTCATACTCCCATGTTTGTGCCACTGAAAAAAGGAAGCAACGTGCTTTGTCAACTCGACAATCTGATTTCAAAAGTGATTCCAGTGAAGTGTAAAACTGACGTGACCTTTCATTTAATGACCCAGGTTTGTCTCTCTGCAGTGCGGCACAATGGCTAAGAACCCGCTGAGCAATGAAGATCAGGCCCTGTTGACATGCAGGGCTCAGCACTGTAATAATCTCGGAGACTGTGTGCTTATGAACGGGTTGCAAGTTTGTGATTGCATGCTGGGTTACAGAGGAGATGCGTGTGAAGGAACAGTCAATGATGGAATATCTGCCCCACTCACTCTGGGAATCTTGGGTTTCCTCATTGGCTTCATTGCCCTGGCATTCATTCTAGCATTTTTCCAGCAAAAGAGGACAGAACGTTTATGGTATGATCTTGATATGATATTATCTTTCCTTTGGCTGACATAGATTAATACATTTAAACATGTTTTTTAATTAACTGTGCTGATTGCTTGTACATGTGAAGGTGTGAATGAATAAAGACAGGAAATACAGCCTGTTGGGGTTAAGTTTTATTTCTAACTGTTCTCCTAGGAAGGAAATCAATCAGAGAAGGGATTCCATGAGAAAGAATGCAGTGCTTTCTTTCAAAAACTCAGGTTTGTGATCAATTCACTGCAGTATGTGATAAAATAACTATAACTATTTATAACTATAAAGCTATTATTAATTTATTTGGCTTGATGTCTGCAACAAATTATTTGTGCATCTCCTCTTTAATAAATCAAAAAGTCAGTAAGTGAGTCTTCTTTTCCTGTAAGCCTGTGGAATATATACTTATAGATATTCAGTAAAGATTGTGTGAATCATTAGCCAGGCTCCTACTGCAGCTCTGTGAAAAACAGAAGTTTTTTGGGTTTTTTTATTTCAGTTTGACAAATCATTTATTTCCTCTTCATGTCACGTGAGATTAACATACAAAAAAACATTTAACATACAAGACTTCCATTTAATTCATTTATTTTTTATTTTAAAGTCCGTTGCTTTGTTTTTTTTTTTATTCTGCAATGCAAAATTAAGGCGGCACGTCCGCCTCACAGCAAGAAGGCCTGGGTTCGGTTCCCGGCTTGGATGTTTCTGTGTGGAGTTTACATGTTCTTCCCATGCTTGCATGGGTTTCCTTCAGGTACTCCTGTTTCCTCCCACAATCCAGAAACATTCACGTTAAGCCAATTGGCTGTTCCAAATCGCCCCTATGTGTGAGTTGTGAGCGTGTTGGCCCTGCTCTTGCCCAGAGTCGGGCTGAGATGGGCACCGTCCTCCCCACGACCCTAATTAGGATTAATAAAGGCTTAAAAAATGAATAAATGTATGAATGTAAAATTGCACATTAAGCAAGTTAATAAAAACATGGATAGTGCAACGGTCTAATATCCTTGTTTTGGCTTTTCTGCTTTAATGATTGGCAGGAGATCCTTCCGACCTTGGTGACAGGGTGAATTATGTTGGACCCAGCCGTAGAAGGCTTTGAAATTGCTATGATTAAAGTCACAATGATATGGCGAAGACTTAGATGCCCCTGTGGTGTTGCAGGGCTCGATAATTTATTGATATATTATGAATATTGTGTTTAAAATATTGTCTCAATACTCTTTTGTCAGACATATTGTCTTTACAGTATTACAAATTTTTTATAACAATTATGGGCTTCAGAGTGGTGCATCAACATATTGCAGACTTTACTCCTGGAGCTCACAGGTTCGAATCTAGGTTGATGCCATAGCCATTCGCAACCAGGATTCCATGGGATCTAATTGGCCGAGCTCTCACAGAAGGGAAGGAGGGATCATATATGCTCACCTCCCACTTAGAGTGATCACCAAGCAATCTGTGCTAAACGAGGCTTCTATGAGCTCATTCGAACAAAGGAGTGGATATCGCTTTCTCTTTCACTGTGATAGGATGCTCGTGTGTGTGAGCTTGTAAAGATGCAGGTGGCAGCATTATTTGCATTATTATAATCTGGTTGGTGGTGATCTTATGTGATAAAGGAGCAGTACTTGACGATTGGCAATTGGATACGACTAAATTAGGGGAGAAAAAAAATTGCAAATTGTTTTTTTTTTTTAAAGAAAAAATAATAATTTAATTTTGCTTATTGAAATCCCAAATTCCACATTTAGGTTACATGACTTTAGTTATTTTAATTCCTTAAACAGCAATTACGACTTGTAGAAAATGACAGCATTGACCAAGTAAAACTAATGTCGCTGAATCGATGTATGATGTAGCCTTTATGTAATGTTGTAGTAAATGCTTCCTTCTTTATTTCACCACAGGAAGAAGGAACTCTTCATACGTATAAAGTATTCCCACGTTGAGAAAATCGAATACTCATCTGCACTGTTCACTTTGACACATACCTGGAAAGTTGGAGAACTTCATTGAAATTCTTCATTTTTAAAAGAGAAGAGTTGAAACATGACTACGCCTTGGTGTTCTCGATCTTGTGATAATGACTGTGCAGGTTCCTACATAGTTTAAAAGTCAAGTATTTCAGTAATGTGTTTTGATCCACTTTATATGCTTCAACTCTGTCAAGTCAGTCCAAACCAACCAGCACCAGCATTGGCCTATACAGTTATGTCCTCTGTATTGAGCAGCAGTTGTATATTTTAAACATGTAGATACATTTCAGTGAACAATAATCTTGTAACAGAAAAGAGACACTAGAATCAGTTGGTAGGTTGTTTTCTCATTTATCTGTTGTATTTATATGGTTGAAATCTGGCCATTCCAATCCGTGAAGGGATTTTATATTTGTCTCTATTGCTTTTAAAATTTTGTTTGTAATTTTCAAAAAAAATAAAAACATATTCCCCACCTTTCTTTTGTGTTCCTCATGCCACATTATATTCAGTGTATTTCAGTATTAAATATCACAAAAGGGTTTTTTAAATGGGGGAGGGGGGTTTAGTGAGTGTGAATGGTTTTGTGTGTGTTAGGTCTTCGATGGTTTGGTGAGCTGTTCAGAGTGTACCACGCCTTTGTTGATTGTTAGCTGTGATAGGCTGCAGGGGTTTTGCAAATGAGTGAGATGAGAGTGTAAGTAAGTAATTTCAACCAAAGATTATTAATTATTTATAAACTCAAGTTGAAATCCTTAATAATTTCTAAAAAATATCTAAAAATATTATAATTGTTGAGTGTTTTACTATATATTAGCCAACGTCCACTGTGTATGATATGAGGATTTAAACCAGGCACATAATAATAATAATAATAATAATAATAATTGGGGCCAGTGGTGTCGTGTTTAGGGTAAGGTCTTACAGTACAGACATTAAAGAAACTGTCAGGCTCCGGCTGTGATGAGCCACTAGGCTCAGTTATAAAATGCTGATGATGATTATGATGGGCCATGAACTTGAGCTATTAATTTATTCCAACATAAGTGGAAAGTCGCTTGGAGATTAAACCCATCAATAAAACATGTCACACAGTCAGCAGCATGTATGTTTGCACTCTATAATAATGAAAGTAACTACAGAGATATTTGTGGATCCTTACCTCTAAAACAAGACTGAACAATAAGCAATATGTGCATAAAATTATTTTACTCTATAGATTTTATAATGTAACAAATCAAAGAGAATGGAACAAACCTGTACCAATAAAGGCCATTTGTTTCAGTATGTAGGTGGAACCACAAGACCAGACAGACTGGTTTTACTTGTTTCAGGACCAAAAACTATTTTTATTTCAACTTGTTTTTCATCTCTTTCTTCGTTACTGACACCAGAAGGCATAATACAAAATAAACCAGAAATAAAACAGCATCAAATAATGATTTAATTACGTCATCCAACATTTATATTAATAAGTGATATATTTTTAAATTAATCCACAGTGCTCAGGTTCACATACAACATGCTTATTATTTACAGTATTTACAAAGTTAAAGCGTCAATACTGTATTTTCCTGTCATACTATAGATCACACAATGACTTTTCACTTCGAACACATGACAAGTCAAATATTTTCTCAGCAAACTTTTCTACAGCTCAAAACAGAGTCAAGCCTGTCAAATGTTTTCACTATCAAGTTTAAAAAAGGATAATATATAAGAATAGACTGGAATAGACTCATAGGCTACAGTATTGAGATGTAATATTTTAATGATGCGAAATTATTCTCATTTATTCTCAAACAATGCAGATGTTTATTCACAGTAAGAATTGTAACCTTTCATAAGCACTTCTTTCTTCAAAAGCCTGGAATAACTTCATCATGGCTTATTGTGGTGGATTCAGTGCGAATAAAATGTTGGGTGGAAACAGAATTTTGGATATGAGAATAAACCCAGCTGTAGACATTTCTACTGATTCCCATTACCATCTGATTTAGTCCTGCTGTACAGTGAAATACTTTTAGAGATCTGGCATTTTATCTTCTGAAAAGTGTAAACTTAAGTCTTTCTAGATAGAAAAGGGAAAATAATACATAGCTTTGGCTTGTTAAGACTTCCTTAGGATAAAAACTTCAGTAAACCATACCGGACCGAGTGCTTTTTAATGGAAAGAGAGAAAGAAAAAAGTCCAGCATGTGCTGCATCACAAGTCCGCGTCGTAAGGAGTTCCTCTGAACGCGGAATTATCCGCGCCTCTCTTTGGCGCCTTGGCTCTCGGGTAATCGAGATCGTCGCCCAGTGAATACATGCTCGAGCTGCTGCCTGTGACGCTGCTGGGTGTGGCGTTCCTGGGCGGGTTGGTTCGCCGAGGCGCGACGGGATTCGGTGCAGCCGTGGAAGTCCGGGTCACGCGCACTGGCTGCGGTTTCTCGCCGCGAATCTGTCCTCCGCAGCATCGGAACATACCTAAGAATATGACGAAACCGCCGAGCACTTCCATGATCCCGCCGATGAAACCCAGGACTATGCAATAGCCCACGCGGATGTCCGGGCTCTGCGGGTTGACAAAGACCGTGGTCGTGTTGAGGGAGGTGAAGATGTGTGTATACCAGGCGATAGGGATGATAGCAAGCACTCCTGAGCAGAAAATGAGCACCCCGCCGATCCCGGCGAGCATCCATCGCGGATGCTTGTTGGTCCAGCAGCGCGTGGCCGGTGTGAGCACCGCCAACCCAATTAAAGTAACGATCAGCGACGCAATCATCATACCCTGAGCGACTGGGATCACACTGTTTTTAAAATAGGTTTGGTCCGTGCTTTGCAGGTTGCACTGAACAGTCTGGGAAGTTTGAAAGGATTTGCAGATGTCCCAGATGCCTTGGTTGAGCACTGTGTCGGAGGACTGGCCGGCGATGCTGTAAAGCTGGCGCCAGCTGGGTGCCACGGTGCTGGTCAGATCCAGGATCCACCCGCAGGGCGCCATCACCAGCCCGAATATCAGAATCCCTGGTGTCCTCATGACTGATTCAGAAAGATGCGACGGTTCACTCGATCAGTCAGTCTCGCAACTTCGGCTCCAAACCGTCACCGTCTGCTTTATAAACACGTCACACCGAAACTGAGGGTGGATCCCTTCATTCAGACCTCACCTGCGTTAGAGAGCCCAGAGACCTGATCAGGTGATTTCGTAACTGCTGATTGTTTAGAAAGGAAGCATTTACATGAGTTCTGGGTTTCACCCGGCATTTCAGGATCTGAAAGGTTCCCCCAGGGCTTAATCCAGGTCTAAATCTAAACAACAAAGTAAAACTTTCTTTTTTTTCTTTCTTAATTAGCATGTGTAGCACGACTTAACAACATACACCCATGTGCTCCTGAATCACCCAGTCCAAAACCATGGGCACTGATATCAAGCAGGTCCTGTCTTTACTGCTGTACCGGCGTTTCCAATATACTCTCGACTTGAATCTTATTCAATCATATTCTAATCATATTCACTTGAGTTAGGAATGTGGCAATGGAGACTTGAGCTCATTCATTCATTTGTCGAACTGCTTTATCCTACTAAGGTTGCAGGCAGGCTTGAGCCTATCTCAGCCGACTCTGGGCGAAGACTTTATGAAGGTACGAAGGTTACACTATGAACAGCTCACCAGTCCATAGCAACACACACACACACACACATACACACACACACACACACACACACACACACACACACACACACACACAACCAATCACACTCACACCAAGGGGCAACTTGGATCAGCCAATTAGCCTCACGTGTATGTCTTTGAAATATGAGAGGAAACCAAAGCACCCTGAGGAAACCCAAGCAAGCACAGGGGAAACATACAAATTACACACAGAAATGCCCTTGCTGAGACCTGGGCTCGAATCCAGGACCTTCTTCTGTGAGGCAGACCATCATGTGCGACCATCACACTTCATAAAACTGAAAAATACAGTACAATACAGTTTATATTTTAATACAAATTTTTTTCCCTCTGGTTTCCTCCTACAGTGATGAGGCACAATAGGCTAATTAGACTGTTTCAAATTGCCCTTGGTGTAAATCTGGGTGTTAATGGTTGTGTGTGTGTTGTCCTGCAGTGGACTGTTGGACTTTGGTCTGGGACAGCTAAGAATGTCTCCAGCCTCTCTGCGACCCTGGTAGTAGGATTAAGAGGTTCATCAAATGAATGAATGATGAATGAAATGCACTATAAAATGTACTTTGCAGTTTTAAGATTTGTGGTATGGATTTAACTTGAGGACATAACCACTTTACAGAGGACTGGAGAGGAATGTTGAAATGATGGCTCGAAACCACCACACATGCCAATCATTTCATCAAGATCTCTTACTGAGATGACACCGTCCTACTTTAATATTACAGTGAAATAAGTCTTTGTACTTAATTTTTCTATACAAAGAGTAAAGAGCAAGTTCTTTTTTAGAAGACTTGGTTTTTAACTGATGTCAAAGTTCATGTTTCACTTAAATTTTATAATGTAATATATGTATTTATAAACAATCAATTAAATATGCTGTGAACCTTTTAACTTGATAAACACTGATAAACATGCATGTATAGTGACCTGACTTTCTTTTATTTAATTATTTACACCTAACAAAATTAACATTAACATATTCCTGCTAATCAACAGGTAAATATTTAAGTCATTTATAAAATAGAAATCTTTTTGTGTCCTCATCAGTTGAAGCTGGAGTCAATCCCATTTGGGTTTTAGAGAGGGGCAGGATTCAGGGTACACACCACTCCGCATCTAACACATAAACAAGCATCCACTATCCATTATTTAAAATGTGGAAAGAAATCACGGAGCCCAGAAGAAACCCACACAAGCACAGTAAGAACATACAAACTCCTCAAGCATTGCTTTAAAAAAACAAGCATCAGGAATGAACCTTGTTTGTTGGTGTTTCCATTAGAGCTATGAACTCTGCTTTTATTATGTCGCTATGCAGGTCAGACCAGACCAGCATTTCTGAAAACACATAAATAAGGGTTATTAGATAATAACCTATCTAAGCAAATCTTTACACGTGGCATTTTACTATTTTGCAGTAAAAAATGATATTTATTTATTGCAAATTCTTATCAGGGGAAGCTGATATCTGATTTAAAAAAAATTAAACACAGCATGGGAGGCATTGTGGTGTCGTGGTTAGCATGTCTCTCTCACAGCATAAAAGATCCTGGGTTTGAGTTTCAGGCTCACGGTGGTATTTCTGTGTGGAGTTTGAATGGGTTTCCTCTGGGTAGTCTGGTTTCATCCCACAGTAAAAAAAACAAAACAAAACAAAACAAAAAAACAACATTA
>JBCNYG010000024.1:32034377-32047121 GCA_039654305.1 Porochilus rendahli
TCCAGGGTGTACCCCGTCCTCGCCCAGAGTCGGCTGAGATGGGCGCCAGCCTCCCCGCGACCCTAATTAGGAATAAGTGCTATAGAAAATGGATGAATGAATACGTATGGAACCTTTTGGGACACCCTGTATTATGTAAATATGCCACATGGTCCAGAACACATGGATGAAACGCCCTCTAGTGGTGACCAGCACACGTTATTATAATAATATGAGTATCTAATTAAAAAATGAAAGAAAAAACATTGGGAGTCTGTACAGTAGAAAGATTTTTAATAAAATTTATTTATTAATAACTTAAATTGTGTTATTTATTAGTAATTTACTGTTTAATACTTTATATAATACTTTATTTCTTTATCCATTCTCTCATCAAACAAGTCCAGACCCTTCAGCCCAGAAGAGAAGAAGCGTCTCCGAGCAGAGGGCGTGATGGTAATAACAACCGGCCAGTGTTTAAACATCATCACAGTCGTGATCGTAAACCTGAACATACATTCAGTGAGTTAAAATGAGCAATAAAACCTGCACTGCTGACCTCACAAACATTCGAATCATTCTTATGTGAAGATCGTAAGATACTGGAATATTTGATAGAGCTGTAGAGCTCAGGGTTCGACTGACCACCAGCTTCTACTAGATAAGCATTTATCCAGCATGATATTTTTATTCATCTCTCTTTATTTCATTCAGGGGTTTAATCTGTTTTCTGTAGCTGTTACCATGGAGACTGCTTCTTTAACCAAAGTACAAGCACACATTTTACTGCCTGACCAATCAGAGTTTAGCTCTCAGGGTGAAGAAGAAAATCCAACATGGAGGATATAAATACATGTAAATAAATATCAATGAATGAATATTGGACCATTACAATCCATTTTATAATAAAATAAAAACTTGCTTCTTAATTTATTAGGGTCGCGGGGAAGCTGGCGCCCATCTCAGCCGACTGTGGATGAGGGAGGGGTGCAGGCGAACTCCACGTCGAAATGCCCTGAGCCAGTGTTCTTGCTAACCACAGCGCCACCATGTGGTCCACTTTCTGATTTTCGTAAAGAGGAGGCTGCATCGTTGTCAGCGTGTTTCGGCCCTGCGATGGCCTGGCGACCTGTACAGGGTGTACTCTCGCCCAGAGTCGGCTGAGATGGGCGCCAGCCTCCCCGCGACCCTAATTAGGAATAAGCGTTTCAGAAAATGAATGAATGAATGAATGAATGAACATGCACAAGTGTGCACATTGTGTACAGTTCAACTGCACTGGGTGACCTGATGGAGTGAACAACACTCACCGCTGACTCAAACCCTCTTCATAAAATCCCTTTATAACAATCAAATCCAGTGGATTATTAACAAAAGCATACAAAATAACACTAAATCAGTTTACAGCATTTTGAAGACACTCTTATCCAGGGCAACTTACATTGACCAATTTTATACCAAATGAACATTAGGAGCCTTTCTTATAGGCTCAACAGTGGGAGCTTGGTGGTACTGGGGCTTGACCCGACCTTTGGGTCAGTAACCCAGAACCTTATCCACTAAACCACAGCCCCCACTGCTCAAGACTATACGTGCCATTCAAGCTATAAACTATTCAAGCTCCTCAGGCTTGAAGCGTCTATCCTTCAGAACAGGTACCTGGAGGTTTTAACTGCTGTTAAATCACCTGGCCAGGAACACCTCATTTGGCAATCACCTGTAGCCTGGGCATATTAACGGAAAGAGGAGGTAGAGTGCAAAGACAACAGGACACATATGGCTGAAAGTGCATGAATAATGTGTGGTAAAAGTAGAAGACAAATTCCAAACATACACAGAACCATAACACAATATAAAACCATTACATCATAGTTTAACATAACCAAACCACAAGATGGCACTGCAATCTTTCTAGACCATTTAAAACTATCAAGGAAGGTCTATTTATTAAGAAATGTGTTAGCTAAACACCTTCCCTTGATTTATAAAAAACTCTGTAGCTTGGCTTCTCCATAAATGTAGTGATGAATATTGTTAAATTATCCACAGCTAAAGGATTAAATAACACACTCTGAAAAGAGAAAAAATAGGTCGAAGAATTATTATTAGGTTAAGCATGAAAATACTTTAATACAAACACGTGCTAGGAACCAAAGTAAAGGTAAATACTGACAACACCTAATCTGGTATTATACTGTATACCTGCATGAAAACTGTTTAATTAGCATTTGAAAACAAAAGCTCTCGGAGAGCACAAACCTCTGCCAAGCCAAGCAATACCCAATATGAGTTGAAATGTCAATACGGTGTTACAGATCGTCTTCAAAATCTACCAAATACTAAAACCCCACCTCTGGTATAAATTTCATGAAATTCTACTCATAACAACTTGTAAATAAACCAATAAATAAAGAACAGTACACAGCACCCCCTGCTGAACATCCCCATGCTGTAATATCCCCCAGCCACCCCAGGAAAAAAAAATCTTTCTATCTTACAATGTTAAAGTATCTTTTAAAACAAATCCTAAATACATAATTGTTTCCGAATCATCATCAAAAACTAATTACGTCTTCCTTGTCCAAGGCCCCACCTCCCTCTTTCACAATAATCCTCACATTAAGGTAATAGCTGAAACAAAACCAATAAGCTAATTTTACTAGCCTACTCATTTACCTGACTGATCAGAGTCCTCAGTGTTGGTTTTAGTTTGATCATACGTTCATTAGTTAAGCTGGTGTTTTAGTGCCCAGGCTTGAGTACATATTAAACAGAACACTTAACAGACTCTTGCCATTGATGGTAATTAGTTTCATAATTTTATTTCAAGAAACATAACACAAAAAGTGTATCAAAATATTTGAGTCCAGCACTAGTGGGTAGTGTAGAACACTTCTTTATTCCCTTTGGTATAATATATATGTATAATATCACAGCAAAGTGGGTATTAAGTCAGAAATGATTAATTTTAAGTTAATGGTACCATTTTGTAGCTGATATCCTAAGCTTTAAAGTGATACCACATAGTCTTATGTATGTTGCTATTTTTGGAGTAACTCACCAAAACCTGCCTGGAATTTTCAGCCTTTTGAGCATGCAACCTTGGAGAAAATTTAAATAAATAAATAAAGAATTGAATAACTTCTCACTTAATACCCACTTTGCCGTGATGGGTCACATATTATTGTAAAGTCAATCCGTAAAAGTCAGTAAGGTGAAATTAACCAAGGAAAAATCGAATAAAATGAAATAACACGAACAGAGTCTCAAATATGCATGCAGGGAAAAATTATTTTAAACTGATCAGACGAGCAAATCATTGAAAACCTCTAACTGTGACTAAGGTACAGCATCTAAAGGTTGTCTCCTCTAACCTCATCAGTTTGCTGATGCACCGTGAAACATGTGACTTGTCCTTGTGTGTTCAATGGCGGTATTACAGTTATACTACTCGTGGTGCCTGGCTCAGCAGTGGTGAGAAAATCCTCCTCAGAAGAGGAAGACTCCTGAGATTCAGACTCACTGGTTGCAGAACCGCTAGATTCATCAGAGTTCGACATATCAGCTTTAGAAGATGAGTTTGAGTCATCTGTATCATCCGAGCTGTTGCTTGATTCGTTTGATTCCATGGAGTCAGAGTCTTGAAATTCCCTGTATATTGCCAGACGTCTATTTCCATTCCACGGATAAATCTGGAAAAAGAGGCAAACATATCAGTGAGAAACTAGTTTTGTTGTGTCCGGGAGCATCATGGAATCATTTTACATTGGGTTTAAACATTTAGAGTCCTAGCAGCAATGCAGACATTTAAGCAGCTAATTATTAAATGATACTTACTGGTTTGGCAAAAACAAATGCCAAGAGTGACACCAGCAGTGCTGTCCGCAATGTCCACATCCTTTGGTTAAAGAAGATCACCATAGCAAAGGTTAATAAGTCTTTTGGTTGCATTATGTCTTTGCTTTGAAATAAATACAACAATCATGGAACTATAATAGCTCTTAAACCAAGTTACCTTGCTTCTGTGCTCAGGTCACGTATTCCAGTATCTCTACGTCTGGGTTGCTTCAGTTTATATAGCTGTAAGATCAGTCGCTGGTTTCAGTTGGGAATCTGTCCACCGCTGCCAAATGAGTGATGCGCCACAAGCTTTGAGCAATATCCGCTGACATCTGACTCTCGTCAATGGTCTTACTTAATCTGTACAATTACTGTCTGGAAATCCAAACATTAGTCGAAATCACTTACTCACTGTCTTCTAACTTGGTTTGGAACAAGATGAAAGCCATTCAAAACAATGAAAAGAAAACCCTCAGGAATTGTTCCTACTTTCTCAACAACTTTGAAGTACAGGAAAAAAGAAGAAGAAGAAAAAACAGAATATAAAAAAGATATATATATATTCCCAGTCAAACTTTTCATCATATCATCAAACATAACTGCATCACACTGCCTCTCTTTCCATCCAAGTGCAGAATTTATTGTTTTAAAAATGACTTGACGCACTGAGTCTCAGCTGTATTATTCTGGATTGGTCAGCTATTGCCTTAAGTGGAATGGTGACGAATGTATCCTTATGACTGGGCAGCACGGTGGCTTAGTGGTTGCCTTACAGTAAAAAGTAAAATACCCAGCGAAGGCATTTCTATATGGAGATTACATGTTCCCCCTGTGCCTGCGTGGGTTTCTTTGGGTGCTCTGGTTTCCTCCCACAGTCCAAAAACATACACATTAGGCTAATCGGATATTCTCTATTCCACCCCATTGTGAAAATGAATGTGAATGGTTGTATATGTGTTGGCCCTGTGATGGTCTGGCAATCTGTAGTCCCCTGGGGTCGACTGGGATGGGCTCTAGCCTGTATCTCAATCCTGGTCCGGAAGCTCACCTGTTTATACTAATACAGCCATCCACTGTAATCCAGTTCAGCCTAAAAAAACCCCTGCTAAAGGTGAGTGTTTCTTAATTCTGGATTTTGAGTAATGGTGTTCTGCTTCTAATGTACTGGATTTGGTGGATTTATTGCCATTAAAATGGCTAAGCTAGGCTAAACCGGGTGTGTTAGAGCAGGTGAAACGCTTAAATGTGTTGAGCAGGGGTGGTGTCTGACCAAGATTAATAAATACGGATCTCAGTCATTAGAGTCTCCAATTAGAAATTAGGTGCACTTTAAAGATTTTAAGATGAATAATAGTATACAGGTGTTTTGCATTAAAAATTGCAGTAGAAATGATGTCACCTTTGGTAGATCACTTTAGTGATTGGATTGGATCCCCCGTGCAAAAAGAAAATAAATATCACTATAGACCTGCGGATCCAATGCTAACGGTGGCATTTTGTGCCAGAGCAGACTTGTCTTTAGTCCCACCCCAAAAGTCAGTCTCTAAATCATCAGGAAAAATTCCACTGTCGTCAGAGTTGACCGCAGGTTTCTCCGTCTTCCAGTCTGAAGAGGTGATGTTGTTGATTGCTCATATGTTTGGATATGGCTGCCTGTCTGTGACATCAAACGACTCTATGTCTGTCATTGCTTTACCAAATTCTAGACTACGGTGAACCAAAATCACTAGTGTGTGACACATTAAGTACCGGTGACAAGGTACTGCTTATGAATGGTGGTCATTTCATAAATACTTGAGCAATAGCCAAAACTGCTGCCCTTTTGAGGTGTTCCTGGCACGTCCAACTGGGAGACGGCCCCAGGCTTCACTGGAGGGATTATATATCCTGTCTCGGGATCCCGTAGGTGGAGGTAGAGAGTGTACCTGGGAGAGAGATGCTTGAGTTTCCCTCCTAGACCTGTTGTCTCTGTGACCTGACCTCGGATAAACGGCAGAAAATGGATGGATGGAAGTCTATTAAAAAACTGGACTTGACATTTTCCCCCAAGATTACAGTGAACTATGTCTTTGCATTGCTTAATTTGGAGAGGTAGGTTTTCAAGGCAGGTCAATCCTTAAGTGAGGCTTGATACTCAATACTCTCATGATATAATTTGGTTCTAAACCTATATATATATATATATATATATATACTAACCTGGGCTTCAAAGTTACCCTGACTGGTGTATCGGATATGACACTGAATGACACTGAAGCGCGTCCACATCTTCTGTGAATAGATAAATGCCTCAGTTCATACTCCCAGACAACCGCTAATGAGAAACCTTTAGCTTGGCATGTCTGTCACATTTTGTTGAAAAAACTCATTTAAAAAGGAACTACTGACATCTCTTGGTTAAACTTGATTACTGCTTTACAGGAAGTGGAACTGGTTTATTTGGTTACGCTCCACTGTATACAATACATTTTCTATTTTTACAAGGATTTTGCTGAGAGTTACTCCATATAGATTGTTTATTATACTAACCTACAGACAATAATTTATATATATATATATATAAATTATTGTCTGTAGGTTAGTATAATAAACAATCTATATGGAGTAACTCTCAGCAAAATCCTTGTAAAAATAGAAAATGTATTGTATACAGTGGAGCGTAACCAAATAAACCAGTTCCACTTCCTGTAAAGCAGTAATCAAGTTTAACCAAGAGATGTCAGTAGTTCCTTTTTAAATGAGTTTTTTCAACAAAATGTGACAGACATGCCAAGCTAAAGGTTTCTCATTAGCGGTTGTCTGGGAGTATGAACTGAGGCATTTATCTATTCACAGAAGATGTGGACGCGCTTCAGTGTCATTCAGTGTCATATCCGATACACCAGTCAGGGTAACTTTGAAGCCCAGGTTAGTATATATATATATATATATATATATAGGTTTAGAACCAAATTATATCATGAGAGTATTGAGTATCAAGCCTCACTTAAGGATTGACCTGCCTTGAAAACCTACCTCTCCAAATTAAGCAATGCAAAGACATAGTTCACTGTAATCTTGGGGGAAAATGTCAAGTCCAGTTTTTTAATAGACTTCCATCCATCCATTTTCTGCCGTTTATCCGAGGTCAGGTCACAGAGACAACAGGTCTAGGAGGGAAACTCAAGCATCTCTCTCCCAGGTACACTCTCTACCTCCACCTACGGGATCCCGAGACAGGATATATAATCCCTCCAGTGAAGCCTGGGGCCGTCTCCCAGTTGGACGTGCCAGGAACACCTCAAAAGGGCAGCAGTTTTGGCTATTGCTCAAGTATTTATGAAATGACCACCATTCATAAGCAGTACCTTGTCACCGGTACTTAATGTGTCACACACTAGTGATTTTGGTTCACCGTAGTCTAGAATTTGGTAAAGCAATGACAGACATAGAGTCGTTTGATGTCACAGACAGGCAGCCATATCCAAACATATGAGCAATCAACAACATCACCTCTTCAGACTGGAAGACGGAGAAACCTGCGGTCAACTCTGACGACAGTGGAATTTTTCCTGATGATTTAGAGACTGACTTTTGGGGTGGGACTAAAGACAAGTCTGCTCTGGCACAAAATGCCACCGTTAGCATTGGATCCGCAGGTCTATAGTGATATTTATTTTCTTTTTGCACGGGGGATCCAATCCAATCACTAAAGTGATCTACCAAAGGTGACATCATTTCTACTGCAATTTTTAATGCAAAACACCTGTATACTATTATTCATCTTAAAATCTTTAAAGTGCACCTAATTTCTAATTGGAGACTCTAATGACTGAGATCCGTATTTATTAATCTTGGTCAGACACCACCCCTGCTCAACACATTTAAGCGTTTCACCTGCTCTAACACACCCGGTTTAGCCTAGCTTAGCCATTTTAATGGCAATAAATCCACCAAATCCAGTACATTAGAAGCAGAACACCATTACTCAAAATCCAGAATTAAGAAACACTCACCTTTAGCAGGGGTTTTTTTAGGCTGAACTGGATTACAGTGGATGGCTGTATTAGTATAAACAGGTGAGCTTCCGGACCAGGATTGAGATACAGGCTAGAGCCCATCCCAGTCGACCCCAGGGGACTACAGATTGCCAGACCATCACAGGGCCAACACATATACAACCATTCACATTCATTTTCACAATGGGGTGGAATAGAGAATATCCGATTAGCCTAATGTGTATGTTTTTGGACTGTGGGAGGAAACCAGAGCACCCAAAGAAACCCACGCAGGCACAGGGGGAACATGTAATCTCCATATAGAAATGCCTTCGCTGGGTATTTTACTTTTTACTGTAAGGCAACCACTAAGCCACCGTGCTGCCCAGTCATAAGGATACATTCGTCACCATTCCACTTAAGGCAATAGCTGACCAATCCAGAATAATACAGCTGAGACTCAGTGCGTCAAGTCATTTTTAAAACAATAAATTCTGCACTTGGATGGAAAGAGAGGCAGTGTGATGCAGTTATGTTTGATGATATGATGAAAAGTTTGACTGGGAATATATATATATCTTTTTTATATTCTGTTTTTTCTTCTTCTTCTTTTTTCCTGTACTTCAAAGTTGTTGAGAAAGTAGGAACAATTCCTGAGGGTTTTCTTTTCATTGTTTTGAATGGCTTTCATCTTGTTCCAAACCAAGTTAGAAGACAGTGAGTAAGTGATTTCGACTAATGTTTGGATTTCCAGACAGTAATTGTACAGATTAAGTAAGACCATTGACGAGAGTCAGATGTCAGCGGATATTGCTCAAAGCTTGTGGCGCATCACTCATTTGGCAGCGGTGGACAGATTCCCAACTGAAACCAGCGACTGATCTTACAGCTATATAAACTGAAGCAACCCAGACGTAGAGATACTGGAATACGTGACCTGAGCACAGAAGCAAGGTAACTTGGTTTAAGAGCTATTATAGTTCCATGATTGTTGTATTTATTTCAAAGCAAAGACATAATGCAACCAAAAGACTTATTAACCTTTGCTATGGTGATCTTCTTTAACCAAAGGATGTGGACATTGCGGACAGCACTGCTGGTGTCACTCTTGGCATTTGTTTTTGCCAAACCAGTAAGTATCATTTAATAATTAGCTGCTTAAATGTCTGCATTGCTGCTAGGACTCTAAATGTTTAAACCCAATGTAAAATGATTCCATGATGCTCCCGGACACAACAAAACTAGTTTCTCACTGATATGTTTGCCTCTTTTTCCAGATTTATCCGTGGAATGGAAATAGACGTCTGGCAATATACAGGGAATTTCAAGACTCTGACTCCATGGAATCAAACGAATCAAGCAACAGCTCGGATGATACAGATGACTCAAACTCATCTTCTAAAGCTGATATGTCGAACTCTGATGAATCTAGCGGTTCTGCAACCAGTGAGTCTGAATCTCAGGAGTCTTCCTCTTCTGAGGAGGATTTTCTCACCACTGCTGAGCCAGGCACCACGAGTAGTATAACTGTAATACCGCCATTGAACACACAAGGACAAGTCACATGTTTCACGGTGCATCAGCAAACTGATGAGGTTAGAGGAGACAACCTTTAGATGCTGTACCTTAGTCACAGTTAGAGGTTTTCAATGATTTGCTCGTCTGATCAGTTTAAAATAATTTTTCCCTGCATGCATATTTGAGACTCTGTTCGTGTTATTTCATTTTATTCGATTTTTCCTTGGTTAATTTCACCTTACTGACTTTTACGGATTGACTTTACAATAATATGTGACCCATCACGGCAAAGTGGGTATTAAGTGAGAAGTTATTCAATTCTTTATTTATTTATTTAAATTTTCTCCAAGGTTGCATGCTCAAAAGGCTGAAAATTCCAGGCAGGTTTTGGTGAGTTACTCCAAAAATAGCAACATACATAAGACTATGTGGTATCACTTTAAAGCTTAGGATATCAGCTACAAAATGGTACCATTAACTTAAAATTAATCATTTCTGACTTAATACCCACTTTGCTGTGATATTATACAT
This sequence comes from Porochilus rendahli, assembly GCA_039654305.1. Classification (NCBI taxonomy): domain Eukaryota; kingdom Metazoa; phylum Chordata; class Actinopteri; order Siluriformes; family Plotosidae; genus Porochilus; species Porochilus rendahli. Next base: position 32,044,223 of record JBCNYG010000024.1, read on the forward strand.
ATATATTATACCAAAGGGAATAAAGAAGTGTTCTACACTACCCACTAGTGCTGGACTCAAATATTTTGATACACTTTTTGTGTTATGTTTCTTGAAATAAAATTATGAAACTAATTACCATCAATGGCAAGAGTCTGTTAAGTGTTCTGTTTAATATGTACTCAAGCCTGGGCACTAAAACACCAGCTTAACTAATGAACGTATGATCAAACTAAAACCAACACTGAGGACTCTGATCAGTCAGGTAAATGAGTAGGCTAGTAAAATTAGCTTATTGGTTTTGTTTCAGCTATTACCTTAATGTGAGGATTATTGTGAAAGAGGGAGGTGGGGCCTTGGACAAGGAAGACGTAATTAGTTTTTGATGATGATTCGGAAACAATTATGTATTTAGGATTTGTTTTAAAAGATACTTTAACATTGTAAGATAGAAAGATTTTTTTTTCCTGGGGTGGCTGGGGGATATTACAGCATGGGGATGTTCAGCAGGGGGTGCTGTGTACTGTTCTTTATTTATTGGTTTATTTACAAGTTGTTATGAGTAGAATTTCATGAAATTTATACCAGAGGTGGGGTTTTAGTATTTGGTAGATTTTGAAGACGATCTGTAACACCGTATTGACATTTCAACTCATATTGGGTATTGCTTGGCTTGGCAGAGGTTTGTGCTCTCCGAGAGCTTTTGTTTTCAAATGCTAATTAAACAGTTTTCATGCAGGTATACAGTATAATACCAGATTAGGTGTTGTCAGTATTTACCTTTACTTTGGTTCCTAGCACGTGTTTGTATTAAAGTATTTTCATGCTTAACCTAATAATAATTCTTCGACCTATTTTTTCTCTTTTCAGAGTGTGTTATTTAATCCTTTAGCTGTGGATAATTTAACAATATTCATCACTACATTTATGGAGAAGCCAAGCTACAGAGTTTTTTATAAATCAAGGGAAGGTGTTTAGCTAACACATTTCTTAATAAATAGACCTTCCTTGATAGTTTTAAATGGTCTAGAAAGATTGCAGTGCCATCTTGTGGTTTGGTTATGTTAAACTATGATGTAATGGTTTTATATTGTGTTATGGTTCTGTGTATGTTTGGAATTTGTCTTCTACTTTTACCACACATTATTCATGCACTTTCAGCCATATGTGTCCTGTTGTCTTTGCACTCTACCTCCTCTTTCCGTTAATATGCCCAGGCTACAGGTGATTGCCAAATGAGGTGTTCCTGGCCAGGTGATTTAACAGCAGTTAAAACCTCCAGGTACCTGTTCTGAAGGATAGACGCTTCAAGCCTGAGGAGCTTGAATAGTTTATAGCTTGAATGGCACGTATAGTCTTGAGCAGTGGGGGCTGTGGTTTAGTGGATAAGGTTCTGGGTTACTGACCCAAAGGTCGGGTCAAGCCCCAGTACCACCAAGCTCCCACTGTTGAGCCTATAAGAAAGGCTCCTAATGTTCATTTGGTATAAAATTGGTCAATGTAAGTTGCCCTGGATAAGAGTGTCTTCAAAATGCTGTAAACTGATTTAGTGTTATTTTGTATGCTTTTGTTAATAATCCACTGGATTTGATTGTTATAAAGGGATTTTATGAAGAGGGTTTGAGTCAGCGGTGAGTGTTGTTCACTCCATCAGGTCACCCAGTGCAGTTGAACTGTACACAATGTGCACACTTGTGCATGTTCATTCATTCATTCATTCATTCATTTTCTGAAACGCTTATTCCTAATTAGGGTCGCGGGGAGGCTGGCGCCCATCTCAGCCGACTCTGGGCGAGAGTACACCCTGTACAGGTCGCCAGGCCATCGCAGGGCCGAAACACGCTGACAACGATGCAGCCTCCTCTTTACGAAAATCAGAAAGTGGACCACATGGTGGCGCTGTGGTTAGCAAGAACACTGGCTCAGGGCATTTCGACGTGGAGTTCGCCTGCACCCCTCCCTCATCCACAGTCGGCTGAGATGGGCGCCAGCTTCCCCGCGACCCTAATAAATTAAGAAGCAAGTTTTTATTTTATTATAAAATGGATTGTAATGGTCCAATATTCATTCATTGATATTTATTTACATGTATTTATATCCTCCATGTTGGATTTTCTTCTTCACCCTGAGAGCTAAACTCTGATTGGTCAGGCAGTAAAATGTGTGCTTGTACTTTGGTTAAAGAAGCAGTCTCCATGGTAACAGCTACAGAAAACAGATTAAACCCCTGAATGAAATAAAGAGAGATGAATAAAAATATCATGCTGGATAAATGCTTATCTAGTAGAAGCTGGTGGTCAGTCGAACCCTGAGCTCTACAGCTCTATCAAATATTCCAGTATCTTACGATCTTCACATAAGAATGATTCGAATGTTTGTGAGGTCAGCAGTGCAGGTTTTATTGCTCATTTTAACTCACTGAATGTATGTTCAGGTTTACGATCACGACTGTGATGATGTTTAAACACTGGCCGGTTGTTATTACCATCACGCCCTCTGCTCGGAGACGCTTCTTCTCTTCTGGGCTGAAGGGTCTGGACTTGTTTGATGAGAGAATGGATAAAGAAATAAAGTATTATATAAAGTATTAAACAGTAAATTACTAATAAATAACACAATTTAAGTTATTAATAAATAAATTTTATTAAAAATCTTTCTACTGTACAGACTCCCAATGTTTTTTCTTTCATTTTTTAATTAGATACTCATATTATTATAATAACGTGTGCTGGTCACCACTAGAGGGCGTTTCATCCATGTGTTCTGGACCATGTGGCATATTTACATAATACAGGGTGTCCCAAAAGGTTCCATACGTATTCATTCATCCATTTTCTATAGCACTTATTCCTAATTAGGGTCGCGGGGAGGCTGGCGCCCATCTCAGCCGACTCTGGGCGAGGACGGGGTACACCCTGGA
>JBCNYG010000024.1:32070561-32081253 GCA_039654305.1 Porochilus rendahli
AAATCAGCAATGGTTTTTTACATGCCTCTCACCTTAGTAAGGGCTGTTGATGTGAACTAAATCCCAATATGCATTTTCACAAATTATGTTACATATTAGAACGTTATATGGTTTTCTCATGGTTGGTAGGTTGTTCCATATTTATTTGAGAATTTGCTACTGTTCTTCAATCTCTGCAGCTGCAGCATATAGCCTTGAAATGAGCCACATTGTTAAGCAATGTGTACCATTTGTGAAACGTACAGAGCAATACTGTGTGATACTGTAAACAAATGATAAAAAAACATGGTTGTACAAAAAGACAAAACAATTCAATATATTACAATCCAACCTTGGATACACTTGACATGCTTGGCGATTTCACATCACCCCTATAATGGTCTTTTCACATTGATAATATTTGTTACTGTCATCGTAAAGCTATGCTGAGCCTCTGGATTATCACTGTGATCATCTGATGTAGATATTTTCTACAATTTGTTGAGCAAAACATTTTAAAACTTGACTGTTGCAATCTAGCTGTTCGACACTGATCTGCACACACAAAAAAAAAAGTTAGAAGTCTGATTGACAAAACTATTTCAAAACCAAAATGCATTACTTTACAGTAAAAAAAAAGTCTTGTTTCATTTAAATATTGACATATTTTTGTGATTTCACATTTTCCTGTGACTTGTTCATTTATTTTAACCTTTACAAAAGTATAAAGAAATAATTGAATATTCAAGTTGACAAACTTAATTGTATTTTGTAAAATAAACAACGTTAGAATTTAATGCCTGCAACACACTTAACAAAAGTTGGGGCAGAGTTAAAATACAGAATATTCAAGTAATTGTTCTTAAGTAATTGGTAGCAGGTGAGGTTTCATGATTGGGAACAAAAGTAGCAGCCAACAAAGACCCAGTCTTTGCAAGCATGGACGTCTTGTGGCTCAACTCAGCGCTCCAAAATTTAAAACATGAGAAAATTGCAAGAGGAACATTTCTAAGTACAAAATCATATAAAATTTTAATATCATAGTACATGCTGTGAAAAGATTCAGGAAGGGCAAGGTCAAAAAAACACTGTTGAATGCGTGTGACCTTATGCAGCACTACCTGAGAAACCATCGCACTGCTGAGATAAATATAGTCACATGGCCTCGGTAATACTTTAGAAATAATTTTCACTACTACTGCATCCAGAAATTCCTTTTGAAGTGTGTTTACCTAGATTAAATAAAATGTACTTACTTACTTAAGAAAGCAATACATTAATTATGTGTAGAAATGCTTTCGAATTTTTTAGGCCCAGGGTTATTTCAGATGGACCAAAAGGCAGTGGTGACTCAGTGGATAAGGCTCTGGCTTACTGATCTGAAGGTCAGGGGTTTAAGCACCTTTTCCACCAATCTGCCACTGTTGGGCCCTTGAGTAAGGCCCTTAACCCTCTACTGTAGAAAAATGATAAATGTAGGTCGCTCTAGATAAGGGCATCAGCCAGATGCCATAAGGGTATATCTATGTCGTGGATATGAAAGCTGATGAAACACTGAAAAACATGCCTCTGTCACAAATTTGTAAATATTTTTTAAAATACTATTAAGTTGGACAGTAAAAACAATAAAAATCTTTTCTTTGCACATTTGTCAGTTAAGTAAACGTTTACATGAATTAACACATTGCAGATTTTTTTCACAGCAATTTGTCAAAAACTCAACGTTTCTGGATAGTAGGTAATTGTTTTGGCACTGGCCAAGTAAAGAATTTATACTTTCTTAATTCAAACTTGAAGTAGAAATTGATGCATTGAAATAGACACTAAAGGAAGTGTTGTAGGGCATCAGCCATAGCACATCCTTCTGCATGGATAATAAAGGAAGAAGCCACAATGTCATCATTTTTTTTATAAATCCTAAAGAGGAAACTGTGATCCAACCTCATGTGATGTCTACCATGTTTTTCCATACTTCAGCAGGTTGTTGAAGAAATCAGCAGATCGTTTGATATAAAAGGAAGTTTATAATTACACTGAAAGTATGTAAGAGGGACAGCAGTCAGAACCACCAACTTAAACCCCATTTCACTACACTTTTCCCACCTCTTTTAAACCTTTAACAACTTTATTTCAAAAAGAGGCTAGCAACACACATTATAGATTGTCTTGTATTCAAGATGAGACAACCGAGGTGTTTGTCTCACCACCAGCTCCCACCAATCACTGATACTGACTACTGCTACCGATGACCAATCACTGATCACCATTCTTACCCAAAAACGTTTACTTATCACCACTGTCATTAGAGTTTTCAGATTCCCTCGTGTCTATTTTACGACTATTCATAATAAACAAAAAAAAAACTCTTTGGCTAAAGTACATGTCAAAAACATTAACTTAATTTACTCTACTGTAAAACTTTTACAAAGTTTTTAATTACCGGCTGTGTTCATAATTGCCCTGTGCTTTACGTGCATATTTGTGTAACTGAAAATGAAAAAGGCAATGTGAAATTTAACAGTTTTCACTGTTAGAAGATGGAAATGACAGCAAAAAGCAAAGAGGTTTGTGGATTTGGGATAAGTGGGTGTGATATGGAGGGGCTACAAATTATTAAGATTTTACGAGCTTTCTCTTAAATCCCTGCTGATATTTTTCTCTTGAGGAAAGATCGTAAATTGAGGCTTGGACTGTTGTTATGTACTGGATTCTTTTATTTTGGAGGCTTATTAACTTTTATTTTATTTTTTAATCCTTGCCTTTTGCCAGCTGAGATATATGAAGCTACAAATATAGTTTTAGACAATGTATGGCATGGTGTTTCCTTAAATAATCTATTTTCTGAATTGGCATAGCTTGATGCTTGGAGGACGTTGGCGTGGTGGTTAGCACGTCTGCCTCACATCTAGAAGGTCCTGGGTTTGAGTCCTGGGCTTGGCGAGGACGTTTCTGTGTGGAGTCTGAATATTCTCACATGGTTTCCTCTGGGTACACAGGATTCCTCCAACAGTAAAAAGACCTGTACTTTATGCGCCTTGGCTTTTCCAAGTTGCACCTAGGCGTGAGTGTAATTGTGAATGGTTGTATGTTGGCTCTGCAATGGACTGACGAGCTGTTCAGGGTATACCCTGCCCTCCCCTAAAGTAGGCTGAGACAGGTTCTAGCCTCACATAATCCCTAGTAGGAATAAGCATTCTGGCAAATGAATGATAAATGAATGGATGAGCCTATTCTTGCACAATAATAGTTTACTTTGTCTCAGCCTGATTATTACAGGACATAAAAGTCTGTCGATCTATCTTCAAGCTTCAGGGTGATGACACACTAGAACTCTGTGTCAGGTTTATGCCAGACAGCTTGTAGCTCTATATTCTCAACATACTCAACTAAAAACATTTTTATCTCACTCGTGAATTGTCTATTAACTGCAAGGTTGCTATAGGTCGAACCTGAAGAATTCAAGCATATGTATTTCAGCACAACTCTTATGATGGCTCATAAAACTTTGCCAAAGGCGACACTGTGTGTGTGTGAACCAGTAAAGTATAATATCTGCACCTGTCTGTCTGTCTCGGGCACGTCTGATCCACTACCCTTACCATGTCTCATATTACTGACTTCACTATCGGATTAAATCAGATTAAAAGGATAACTTCAGGTTTACCGAAAGAGTTTATGGAAAGGGTGTAACAATAAACAGTTTAATGTTAATTAATGTTTTGCAATGCAAATTTATGAGACCCAGCTCATGAAATGCAGAGTAATTAAAATGATTAACCAATTTAATTACTTTTCAGAAAGTAAATATAATTGTCACTTTTTTAAATCTCTCTATCTATCTGTAAAACAGATGGCAGTTTGAGAACTATTGGCACCACTGGCAAAGATAGGGTATTGTAATTAATGTAAATATATATAAAAACTAAAAACAAATAAATATGCTTAATTAGATTAGTCTCATACAACAAATATAAAAGATATCATATATACTTAGAAATTTAAATGCCCCCAACTGAATTTAGCTTTTTAAAATTTACCTGGGTGCTACAATGGTTAACTATGACTTCATGTTTCCCTGAAGTCAGGTCTGAGGTGATACAGAGGCCAAATTCCCTTAGTCATTCATCAACATGGGGAAGATTACGGAATATACAAAGTAAATAAGACAAAAGGCTTTTTATCTTAAACCATACAATGGCTCTGAAAATAGCTTAAAATACCCACGGCGGTTAGTGCAACCCATAAGATCTGTAATGAAAGTCTGGAAGAGGAGGAAGGAGCATTTTGCCTTCATGGACACTGGGGAAGAAAGTTGTAGTAGCTTTTTTTTTTGCCAAAAAAGTTGTAGCAGAAGATGGGCATGCACATTAGGCTAACTGAATATTCCTTATTGACTGAACGTGTAAATGCGAGTGTGAATGGTTATGTGTCCATGTTGGCCATGCAATGGTCTGGCGAGTTGTTTATTGTGCATCCTGCCTTACCCAGAGTTAGCTAGGATGGGCTCCAACTTCTCCATGACCTAATAAATGATAAAGCAATTCTGAAAATGAAATGAAATGAAATAAAATTTTGTGTGAAAAGAAGAATGGTTGGAAAAGGCCATGATTAGGTGATGAAGTGGTTTTGAGTTTGAATCCCAAGTCTGCCAAGCTGCTGATGTCGGGTCTGTGAGTAAAAACCTTAACCAATAACTAATCAGTGCCTTCAGATGTAGGTAGTTTTGGAAAGCAAACCCACAACCCTTTTTTCTGTATTCTCCAAGCTAATCACAAAGTACAGTACAATCGGTACTGGTATACTGACACAAGGAGAAGACACAATGCAGTGCAAATACAGGAGTGCCAATAATTGTGATACTCCACCATTCATGGTGAATAAAAGCCTGACAAAAGAAATGATTAAATGTTTTCTGGACAACGCTACTACAATGTTTCCAAGAAGTTAACCACCCTTAACCTCGTGCTCGGGAGTGCGTGGGGGAAATTCCACAGCTGCGGCTATCAGGGCAACTCAGATGCTCGGAAGCCATCAGACACACTGGTGTAACCATAAAAACTATTCACAGACTGTGCATGGTCATACATTTTCCATTCGGGAATTTTGTGGTAGCATGAGAGGTTGACATTTTGAATGTGTTCAAATTTATATCCTTTTGTATCTTCCAATAAATGCTTATACTCCCAATTTAAATTCATGACTATGCTCATTTTACGTTGCTTTTTATATCATATTGTAATGTAAACAAACGTACATAAATATTTTAGTGAATGCGGTTCATATCAGGCAGTGCAGTAAATGTCCAATTAATCAAAACTACAAAATGTTGGTTTTGACTGAGGTTACATGATTATTATTAAAAAAATACTCAGGAATAAATTTACCACTGAGCAAAATACAAGGAGTAGAAGTTATAATATGGTGGCTATCATCTGCCAACGGAACAGTAAAAAACTTAAATAGTTATGCAGGATAACCCAGAAAATGTAAATCGAATAATTTAGTAATGGACAAACAGTATTCCGACTGAAATCATATCATAAATACTCCTTTAGTGGAGTAGCCTATGTGGTTATTCTTCCATTATCAATTCATTTTGGATGAATATAAAGGTTTCCTGGTGAAACCACCACAGCTCATGGGCTTAGTGTCTCTAATTCACCAGGTTAACATTGCTTGTTTTGGTTCTGTATCTGTTTACAATGGCATTATTAACAAGGCCTTGTAACCAGACAAACAATCATGTGCATGCTCAATAGGTTGGCAGCGCAACACCGATTTTGTAGAAAAGTCTGAGATCAAGTGTTAGCAGGAAGAAGATATAAGATTTCAAGAAAAATATTTAAATGCAATGTTTACAAATATTAACATGCCTGGTGCAGGGTTGATTGATACTCAAGTGCAGGAGTAATCAAATGGCTTCAGAAAGATGTTTCATGTTTATTGAATACACCTGGTAAAGTGAATGGGCCCCTCTCTCTCACTCACCAGATCATTGCAGGGATCAATGGGCCCCTTAAAAGTAGCTTGAGTTATAACTTAAAAAATGACGTGTTACTCACACATCTCACTTGATTGCCGAACCCATGTATCCTAAAGCCACTGATGATGGAGAGAAGCCGTTCTGCAGATTCAGCTTCCATCTACAGATTATCATGCTGTTCTAATTTCAGTGTGTGGGCATGCTTAAAGGTCACCAACGGCTCCAACGGCTGCAAGTAAACTTAGCTTGCTCTTTTCATGTCACCCATTAACTTGCTTTCTAACAGGGAAAACAGATGTGCGGGGTATGCTTCTTCCACAAGTGACATGAAAACATACCACCAGCAAAAACATCCGTGAAATTATTATTTATCCTTGCTTTGTTTCAGAAGATGTGCACAGATCCTTATTTCCATGAGACATTTTTCATACTTGTAAACAGAAATAGATGGAACGTTCTTCTCTCCTGAAAAATGCATCTTCAAGTAATATTTTTCGGTTGCCGAGCTTCACAGTTTGTTGCAAAGCAAAATAGTGAAAGTGCCCTTGAAAGCAAATATATGTGTCCATGTTTTTTTCCATGTAAATTAACAGAAGGACGTAACAAATCTGAGGTTGACTTTTTTCTTTTTTCTTCAGAGAAGGTTTTGTTCCTCTGTACATGTCCGAGTAGTGAAATCTGAAGTCCAGGACTACAATGCATCACTTAACTAAGGTTCGATGGCACTGTGATTTTGTCTTTTAAAGTTACAGTATGTGGGAGAGGATTGGTTCAAGTCTGCAGTAAAAGCCGATAAAACTTAGTATTAAACCCACAACACACACACGTTAGATCCATCTGACCTCCTCTCTTGGAACAGGCTTTGTTTGTAGGCCCTGTTCTGTGTATTTTATTGCTTTGTGCATCAGACAGTATCATTAATCCTGTTAACGACCCCACTCTCTGTGGAAAAGTGATGCCTCCTGGACAGTGTGTGGTACACTAGGTAGAAAGAAATTTTGGACTGAAATTCAATTCAGCACTTTAAGAGTTAACACTGTTTATGTCTGTTTAAATCACCACGGGGAGACAAAATTATACCATTTACTGAAATTTGAGGTGTTTGGGTTTATGAACTATAGCTTGTAAATAAACCTGCAAACTTGTATTGTCTGCATGTTGCATCAAAGGTATGAAAAAAAAACCAGCCATCATTTATCATGTTTTGTTTTGAGTTGTTTTCTGACGTCCAGTTTTAGAGCACAGATACAGAACGTTTTTAAACTCAATTTTGAATTTTAAATTCAATATTTGTTTAAAAACCAGCCTCTATGTGTCTGACAGAGATCAGATTTTTTTCGCTCCCTTCTTTAATCGTAGGTGAAATAATATACCTGGAAAATTATTTGTAATGTCTAATAGATTAATTATTCAAAAGCATACTAGGGCCATCTACATGTGGTTTTGTTTTTTTGTTTTTTTTTTGCATACAAGTCAAAATTTCTGAGTAAAAAAATCAGAGATCATTTTAAAAAATAAATACTGGTTATGATTTAGATTTTTTTTTATTATAATTATTTTGATTTTGATACACTATTCTAATCCTGCAGGGGAAATCTGGCTATGCATTTAACCCATCCAAAGTAAGTACACATAAACAATGAGCACACACACAGGAGCGTTGGGCATCCACACTGCGGCACCCTGAGAGCAGGTGGAAGTTAGGGGGATTGTTCAAAATCATAAAGGTGATTATGTGCCAACTTACAAAGAATATTCTTCATATTAAACCCAATTCTCAAATACATCAATGTCATCTATTTTGAAAATACTGACTTAATATTCAGACATTAGCACACAATTTAAAAAAAAAGAATTTCTGACCCACCCCCCACCAAACACACAAATATTCAGATTTTAAACTATGCCTATATTCAACATTCACTAGAATTTTTTACACCTTCAGCTTCTCAAACTTTTTACTTCATTAAATTTGCCCCAAAACACTCACTCCCTTACTTGTAATCCTACGAGGGTCTCGGGAAGGCTGGAGCCTATTTTAGCCAACACTGGGCGAAGTGGTGGTACATCATGAACAGCTTGCCAGACAATTGCACAACTATTCACACTTACCTCCACACCTTGGGGAAATTTGGAACAGCCAGTGAGCCTAATGTGCATGTCTTTGGACTGTAGGAGGAAACCGGAGTACCTGGAGGAAACCACACAGGCACGGGGACAAAATGCAAACTTCACACAGAACACCCTAACCCAGGACTCAAACCCAGGACAGTCTTGCTGTGAAGCGGACATGCTGACCATTACGCTACTGTGCTACGCTGCCCCTGAAAAGTTTTTTACATCAAATAAAATAAAACATTTATGTTTACAACTACTGCAGTTATTTAACACAGTTAATTATATAATACAAACCTTGGGTTATACAAACCCTGCAATTTTTGAATCTGAATACTGATAAATTGCACTTGTTTTTAAGACACTCCTGGCCAGTGAAATGACAAAAATTGTGGTTGGAGGTTTGTTGAATCATAGTGCAGGATGTGGGTATTTGTTTTTTGTTTTTTTTTACGGTTTGGCAGCAGTGTTTTATTCATATCATGTCTACATGATGAACCAGCAATGTACCACTGTCTGTGATCCCTTTAATGGAAATGATGGAGTTGTAACTGATTTGCTTAATTCCTTACTAAATAAAATTGCATTATGGGTATTACTATAAATCCCCTTGTCTACACCACTTATATATGAACTATTTGTAGAGCATTATGGGAAATCAAGACACTGCTTTATAGTCCAATATCTTTGCATGTTTCAGGCATGCAGCTCATTGGTCTTGAGTACGTACAGTATTCGTTCACAAACTAAAAGTCACATTGAAACCAAATGCGGCCAGGGTAACTATGTTCTATAGATTTACAAACATGACGATGTCTTCCCAGTTTCCTGAGTCACATTCTATCCACAAATGGTGGACCACCACACACTTAAGTGTGGGTTAAACTGTCGGAATGAAGTTCCTGAGAGAGTTAGATGTAGTGTTGGTTTGTTACCGCTAGTGCTGGTTTTTGTGACTGTGCCCACGCAGGGATAAATACAGGGCAGAGAGAAGGAGCAGAATGACCGACAGCAGTTGTGCCTTCCCTCTGAGAAGGAAAAAGACTTAAATGGTCAACATCTGGGACACGCCCACAGTGTATGACCTGACCAGGCATGGATAGGCTGGACTATCACTCACAGTCAGATATCAGGGGAATATGTGGTAACAGAGTTTGGGCCGACAGCTCCCTCTTTCTTAAGATTTTTGAATGTCAATCATTATTTCCTCACTTAAGCCTGTTTTTAATTTTGAGGTATTTTTAAGATATATGGAAGGCACTTTCAGATACATAATCCATGTTCACATTGGGGGTGGAATATACAGGCAGCATTTGTTCATGTTCTTTGAAAGCACTCCTAAATTGAAGAGCTGTTGAGCATTTAATATGGGGTTCGAAAGCTCTTTCAGGTTCCAGCTGGCAAAAATGTTTTAATGTCAACCTAACATTTTGTAAACACTGGACAGGCATAACATTTACAGGAATCATATAACCCAGGAACATGCTTTTCAGACAGAATTATGTAATAAAGTGATTTCATTGAAACATTGTTGACTCTCTAAAGTTGAGTCCATCCAAACACACTTTTCAATTATCAAAACCACATTAAATAGTCATTATAAAGCTGCTTTTCAAACTCAGTGTTCTAAAAGTCAGTCCAGGGCCTGGGAACTTTAGATGGGTGTTTTGCAAAGAATGATTACTCTTATTAAACACTTTTTATTGTTTTCCCTTTACTCAGACTTTTGTTTAGGTTGGACGTGGTCATTTGCGGATAAGGAAAACTTCATGTTGTGGGCATAAAAAATTGCCTTGTATTAAAATCTGTACCAGCTGCTTAGCTGCACATGGTGCTTTGTTGTTGTTGTTTTTTTTCCCAATCTAGGATATGTGTAGTTGAATTTAACCTGACTCATTGTCTTCAGTTCTAGAAACATGTTTAACAGACAGTTATGCTCATAAAATTCCCCATTCCTCCTTTTTTGAACACAAACTGTTTGAATTGTGGTTGTATGTATATGAGAGACAGTTCCTTACATGCACTGCCTACAGAGGAAATCCCTAAGTGCTTCTTGCTGCAGTTTCTTTGATTGTAAAACAAAACTCAAGCTATTACAGTTTAAACATAGGAATCCTCCCACCTTCTTTGGCTTTTTAATAGGATCGTATCTTTTATTTGGTGCTATACTTATTTCAAGTACTGACTATTTTAAGAGCCTGTCATAGAAGGCCTTTCTAACATGCTTTTTTTCCATTTCCTGTGCGAACCCCGGAAACAATAAAACAGCTGGTTAAAAAACTTTATAAGATTCCAGGCAGGAGCAATGGAGAGATATTTTTGTTAATAATATATATTCAGCCACAGTCTCTTCCATTTTCTTACTCCTGTAAATATACCTATATGGGGAGTGATGACATGGTGAACACAAACATGGCACTCATACCATTCATCTCGAAGTAAATAATAAAATGGCGACCATCAGTACAGACATGGACAACGCAAACTGTGAAAAATCGGTACGTTTTAAGTTTAACTTTACACATGTTGAATGCAATCTGTGTGTGTGTGTGTGTGTGTGTGTGTGTGTGTGTGTGTGTGTGTGTGTGTGTGTGTGTGAGAGAGAGAGAGAGAGA
>JBCNYG010000024.1:32117256-32140652 GCA_039654305.1 Porochilus rendahli
GTGTGTGTGTGTGTGTGTGTGTGTGTGTGTGTGTGTGTGTGTGTGTGTGTGTGTGTGTGTGTGTGTGTGTGTTTGGAAGGCATGGTGGCATAGTGGTAACCACTTCTGCCTCACAGCAATAACGTCCTGGGTGCAAGACTCGTGCCTTCAGGGCATTTCTTTGAAGAGTTTGTATTCACTCCTTCTGTTTGCGTGGGTTTCCTCTGTGTAACCCAATTACCTCCCACAGTCCAAAGTTATGCACGTTAGGCCCCTAGGTGTGAATGTGAGTGTCAATGGTTGTGTGTGTGTGTTTATGTGTGTGTATATATATATATAGTGTGCGTGTGTGTGTGTGTGTGTGTGTGTGTTACTACTACTAGTAGTAATAATAATTACAGTGATAATTTACATTTACAGCATTTGGCAGACACCTTTATCCAAAGTGACTTACATTTATCATTTTTATATAATTGAGCCTTACAGTGGCAGATTGGTGGTACCGGGGCTTGAACCCCTGTAACCCTGAGCTGTAACCACTGAGCAACCACTGTGGTGTTACTTACATAACACTTTAACATTTTTTAAATTCAGTTTTCAGCATAAAGTGGAAAAAAATAATAATAATATAAATAACAGCATAAGTGCTATTATTAAATAAAGTAATACAAAAAAATTCCTGAGCCATAGTATTGCAGACTTTAGGCAACATGAAAAGCAAACACATCTTTTAAAAGTAGGTTTAAAAGTAAACCTGTTACCCACCCATGGAAATGTTCTAGTTGCTATTTTGATGTAGAAATCGAAAGTTAGAAACTGTTCACAGAGGACAGAGTAACAGCGAAAGGTGCAGTTTCTCGTTTTCAGACGTATTCTTAGTTCTGTAATAATGATATGGTTTCAAAGACACCTTAGCAAACCTGGGCTTTGTAACGTGTTCATGTTGCTGTGGTTTTGGGGTTTGTTTTTGTTTGTTTGTTTCAGGTTTTTGGTTTTGTTTTTTTAAAGTTAACAAAACCTGGTTGGCAAAACAGTCCCACAGAGTGTTTAGGGGTTCATCCATAGGGTCAATTAAAATCACTGAAAGCTTTCAGATTTTAGCAAATTCTAAAGCACATGAGGTTTCAACAGGTGCTGGAGTCAGTTCAGCGAGGGAGGACAGTGGAATGATGTTACTGTCGTTGCAGTTTGACTCAGAGATCAGAGCAAACTCTCTGTTTTAACCAAACTCCTAAGAGTACGTTTAAAAAAGAATCACTTGTGGATTCCTCTTAGTAGATGCACCGCTTTAAAATTTGCGGCTTCCGTCAGAGGGACAAACCTGAAACCTTGATTTAATCTTCTTTGTATGAGTGTAGGAAATTATGAATGAATGGCAAGAAAGCGAAAGTGGTTTTCCACTTCTTGTAATAGGTGAACACGGAGCTCCTGTGCTTAAAAATGTATAAGTTGTGAATGCAGCTGGGAGGCACGGTTGCGTAGTGGTTAACACATCTGCCTCACGGTAAGAAGGTCGTGGGTTTGATTTCCAGGCTTGCGTGTTTAGAGTGTGTAGAGTTTGCATGTTCTTCCTGTGCTTGCATGGGTTTCCTTTGGGTAATCTGGTTCCTTCCGACAGTCCAAAAACATGCACATTAAGCTAACTGCCCGGTGTTGGCTGACATAGTCACAGCCTCTCTGTGACCTTAATAAGACTAAGCAGTTCAGCAAATGGGTGAGTGAGTGAATGCAGCTGCTTTTAAAGGTACCGTGTGTAAGATTTAGTGGTATCTAGCAGCATCTGTTGGTGAACTTCTAGATTGCAACAAACTGAAACGTCTTTCCCGGTCCCTCCCTTTCAAATCCGGTATAATTCTTGGCTACTATAGAAACATGGCGGTGCAAAATGGCAGCCTCCATGACACACTTGATGTTTAGATATAAGCAAACTCAGTGCATTTTCTTTAATCAATAATCATTAAAAAAACAATAATTTATTGATGACATACTTAATTTGTACTAAGAGAGCCTCAAAATGTTTACACACTTTACCTTCAATTCTATAATAGTTTGCCCTGCATCATTTTTCTTACACCATCATTGAGGTCTAGTGACATAATACATTGCCCAACCCTAAAGGTTTCATTCTCAAACTGTTTCTAAGCATTCAATTTTACTGCTCTTACCATCTTTCTCTCTTTTTCTCTCCCCCCACCCCCACCCCACCCCCCTTCTCTAGGATGAAATGGTGTATCTAGAGGCAGACGTACCCTTCAATTCATTAGCAACTCTGGTGGAGCACTACTACTGCAATCCCCTGCCAAATCACGGCTCTCTGTGCTTACAACAGCCCTTTGGTTACATGCCACCCAGGTGACACCGTCCTCCATTTCCATCATGGACTGATATCCTCATGTCTTCATACCCTGATATTTAAAGCCTCGTGGTTCCAACCGTGTTCCCCCTGCTGGTTATAGCAGCTCACTACAGCTGAGAGTGAACATCAACCTTAAGGAGAGACAAGGCTTGGAAATGAGATGGATTCACAAATGTAGGTGAATCTGAACTTCCATCCGTCTAACTGGACTAGTAGCAGTTGCGGAGCTTCATTTCACCTGTAATCAATGCCGGTCCTTCTCAGTAGTACTTGATTCAGGAAGGTCTGTGGTTAGGTTGCTGGTGTAAATGTGAACATTCTACTCCTACATGAGCCGGCAGCTGCCTAAAACACATAGTTCTTAAACGTGGCTAATTGATCTACAGGTGAGATGTCATCATACGCAGCAGCCTCTCGTGCCTTAGTTGTTGGTTCTGAAAACATCTGAATATAGAGATAATGGAAGGAAATCACAGTGATGTAACCGCTGATTCATGGCATATTTTCCATGTAAAATGACTCCATTTCTTGGTGTAAGAATGTATTGTATTAGGTGTAATTTTGGTATGCATCAGCAATACAAATACAAAACTGCAGCAGTGTGTAACTGAGCAGAGTGTTGCATTAAACATACTATGCCCACTTACTCGCACACACACGCACATCGCTTAATCCCATCAGGCGCCCATCTCAACTGACCCTGGGAGACGGCAGGGTACACCCTGAACAGCTCACCAGACAACACCCATAGTTTTTGTGTTAATTCTGCTAGCATTATCATCTCTACACTGTTTAAGATTTTATACTTGTATTTTATAACTTGTTGAAAATGTACATATGTAAATTAAACAACTCTTTGTACCATTGTTAAATTATATTTTTTACTTGAAAGGGCATGAGTGCTGATACATTTAATATTAACAATAAAGAACTATTACACAGTTTGAACACAAATGCAAATGGCGGCTTATCTGTTTATCTTGAGGTCAAGCTATGAATCAGGGATGATAGGATATACTACAGGGGAACCACGTAATCTGAACTTTGTTATCTCGGTATCTGAAAACATTATTCTGGGTGAATCGATTATGCTTGAATCAAAACATCAGACACTCTCAATTCGCCATGGTCATTTGGAGCAGGCGGTGTCATCATTGTCCTGCTTGAAAAATGGAAAAAGTAAGCCTAAAAATTAGTTTTTTATTTTGTTTTGCTTGTGCTTCCATGTCGAATATAGTAAATACCTTTATCCACTGTGCTTTACTTATGTTTTCATGGTGTATTTACCTAAAAATGAATGATTACGCCAAAACAGACACCGTTAGCAACACATCATTTAACCCCATTGTTTAGCACCTGACCTGGCTCTGTCATGGTTAAATTACGTAAATATAAACTACAAAAAATGTTGCTTAAGTTTGCTTTTCTTTATATTTCTACATAGTATCTACTAAAACTCTTAAAGAGGGTTCATGACATGCTCTTCTACAGCTCTGCACCTGCTCACGGTGCACTCAGCGTTCGTCATGACTTATAAAATGTAGGATCTAAACCATAAAAATCTTGGTGTGCTCTTTTTTTTGCTTATGTTTCAATATAGTATATACTAAAAGAGTTAAGCACTCAGGCTTGGTGGATGTTAATGATATTAAGTCTATTCTGCGATATCCACGTCAGCTTTGGCATGTGACTGTTAATTATTTTTAGATTCAAATGAAATCCACTGTCAGCACTTTTCATACAATATTGGTTCACTAATCACAGTATATAAACTCAGCAAAATATGGGCTCATGTGATGCATGTCTTAAGTTAGACTACAGTGGAATGAGGTTAGCTGCTTCTGCTAAACCCAATTTCTGAAGTCCTGAAGTATATTTTTTAAAGAACAGTCACATGCCTGGGAAAAAAGCAGAACATACAGTAGAACAGATATACACTTCATATGGGTTGGTCCAGGAAATGCAATTTTTATGACAAAACTCAACAGTAACAAAGTATGCTTGGTGTTGAATTGATTTTAATGCTATATCTGTATCCATAAGTAATGGTATATTTTATTTAGTGGTATATCTTACAAATAGAAATGTCTTCAACCCATTTCAGAGTTGCTTTGGATCATAATTATCATTAGGTTCAAGGATCATGAACTCATTTTAGAAAGGAAAAAAAGGTACAACAAATAGCTGTGTTTGGTGAGGTCCTAATTAGGCGTGCATCTCAGCTGACTCTGGGAGAGGGCAAGGTACACCCTGGATAGCTCGCCAACACCCCTTCAACCATTCACACTCACTCTTACACCTAGGGGCAATTGGGAACAGGCAATTAGCCTACTGTGCATGCATTTGGGCTGTGGGAGGAAACTGGGGTACCCGGTGGAAACCCATGCAAGCACAGGGAGAACACCACGCAGAAACGCCTGAGCCCGGGAATCGAACCCGGGACCTTTTTGCTGTGAGGTGAACGTACACCGTGCCGCCTCAAATCATACATTGATTTAAAATGTTATCAAGGCCAGAGAGCAAGAAAACACTGAAAACTGTATTCACATGCACATTTATTACCATTAAAACAATTTCAGAGAAGTCCGAAATAGAACTATCTATCCATCCATCCATCCATTATTTACACTTTTGTTGTAAGGGTAATCTGGCACCAATCCCAGATGACTGTGGATGGGACGCAGGGTACACCCTGGATAGGCTGCTAGTTTATTGCAGAGATGTAGTTTTCAAATACTGAGAACTATTTGTTTCTTTGTTTGTTTACAATTCTTAACCATTCTGATCCAACTTAGATCATTGCCACCCAGGACTGGCTACGAAGTTATTAAGAGTATCTAAATAATACTATCAAAAATAGCGGTACCAGTGTGTACCTGAAATAGTACAAATGTTTCCTTTTGATAGACAGCGGTGTCCTTTCATGTGTCCTCTGAGGGAACATTTTCAAAAGTGTACCTGTAGTTAAGATATGTTCTTGCCTATTACCTGTATCTCTATTTACTTTATTATTATGTGCTACTTAGTGTACATCAAAACAAATTTCAAATTCAAATTCAAATTTTATTTGTCACGTACAAATTATACACAGTACAATATGCAGTGAAATGCTTAGTACGACNNNAATCGACAGCGCCGATTACATTATGAAAACTGGCTCTCACTTCAAATTGCGCTATAATCACCTCTTAGGACTAATTTTCACATTATAAACAGTTTCCCAGCATGACCGCTAAGTGTCGCCAAAACACCAACAGCTGTGGAAACGTGCATACGCCAGCCATGAAGTTTGCATGAGGCACCGCACATTTCCACGGACATTTCACTCTTGATACATCTGAACTTTGCCATGGAAAAGGGCCTACGCAACAAAACGTTGTACATGAGGCCCCAGGTCTTTAAGACTTCCATCTTTTGTGGATCTGTCTCCATGCTGGGAGACTATATGACCAAGATACTTAACAGAGGTTTGGAGAAACTTAAATTTTTCCAATGACAATATCAACCTGTACTCTTTCAGTCAGTTGAGGTCCTGTATTAATCTTGATTCATGTTGTTCCAAGGTGTCCGAGAAGATTATGAGATTGTCTATGTCAGAGCTTCCCTGCGGTTGAGATCTCCCATGCATCTCTCCATCAATCGCTGAAATGTATTTATCACACTTGTAACCCCCTGTGGCATTCTGTTAAACTCCCAGAAGCCAAGGGGACACACCAACGCAGTCTTCTGTTTATCAGCCTCCTCCATTTCAACTTGGTACTAGCCTGATTCTAAATCAAGAACTGAGATCCATTTAGAGCCAGTTGAGAGGGAGAACACCTTCTCTAAGTTTGGTAGAGCATAAGCATCTTTTATGGTCTACGAGTTGAATTTCCTGAAGTCGATGCACAACCTCACGGAACCCCTTTTCTTACACACGACAACTATGGAAAATGCAAAGGGGGACTCAGACTCATGTATGACACCTGAATCTAGTAGCTCTTGAAGATGCTTCTTAACCACATCTACATCATGTGGATGGATGGGTCTAACTTGGTGCTTGAAAAGGGTGTTGTCACTCAGCTTGATGTGATGCATTGGTATCAACAAAGTCCATGTCATGCTGAGAAAAGTAGCTTTGTGTGCTATTAAGTAGCCTTGTGATTCATTGTGATTCAATCCTTCCACTTAGGTGGTAAAGGGGAATCCCCAAAGTCAAACTTCATCTGTTTGGTTTCAGGAGTGGTCAAATCAGCAGATGGTTCCTTCCCCATCACATGTTGAATAGCATGAATCTCGGCAATACAGATGCAGCCTCCACAACAGCCCATTTCTCCTTGTGAGCAACACTCATGTGGACCTGCCCTTCCATGACCACTGTGCTGCCTGCAGGCACTACTTCAGGAGTGTAGTTTAGTGCCTTTTTAGTGCATTTGACATACTTCAAGGACTTTCAAAACCACTCTGTAGCCATAAAGGAACGATTGAGGGTGACAATCATGTCATTCAACATAGTTAGCATAAAGGACTTCTAATGAATTGGTGCCAATGAGGATTTGGGGAACAGTGTTCACATCAGAGACAACCAACACTAATGTAGGGACTTTAGTCTTTTTGCCCATGACCTACTCTGGAAATGTCAGGTTGAGTTCTACATACCCAAGTTAGGGCACAACCTCTCCATTGGCTCCTTCTATTTGCTTGTTTACTTGCCTTTTGGTCTTCCTCTGTTCCGAGGAGTAGCACAAGTTCAACAAAGGAGGGCAGCATGCTAGTTCTTTGCTCCAGCTGAAGATCAGCAATCAATCCATCATTTCAGCAGCCTCAACAGAACTGCTTCAAGAGATAGCGGTTTCGTTCACTCTCTGTTCACCAAGCAGTTCAGATAGTCAGAGGGCTTCTCGTCATTGTTCAGCATCCACATAAACTTGGCCAACAGCTCGTCTTCATCCTCAACGGAACCATAGACTAATAGCTGGAGATATACTGATTGCACGGCCTGAGTTCTACAGCTGTGGGATTCACATCATCCATGGTAAGTATTGAATGTGTTGTTACAGTGGTGTCATCATCTCCTGACTATCTCAGGTGAGACAGAGCCAAGCAAAAGAGAGGGCTGTTGCATGACTTGCAGCGGCGCTTTAATGTTGTTGACCTCCCAACCAGTTGCACCATAACTAATAGTGGGGAGGTTCCCACCTCTCCCTGTACTTAAATTTATCAGTTTGCTGGAGCACGCTTTCAAATGACTTTCCACTCTTACTGGCAATGGCTTGTAGTTCATCAAGATACCCCTTAGTGGCGCTACTGCTAGCAGTGTTAGTGTAAACACTATCAAAGAAAACATGCCTTAAACATAAGGGTTGCATCAGTTGAGTTCTGATATTCTATTGGCAACATGGGTCTAAGTGTTTACATTGCAGAGCTATTTGCAAATTCCACAATGGAACATAGATGATATCCTGATTCTGGATCATCAATAACTAGTACTCTACTAATAGAGCCATAGCATTCTAGGTGTCTTTCAAACTCCTCATCTACTTCAGTTTTACTTAACCCACCACCAAGAACTGAGTTGTGAATATTTTTCCCTTTGTTTTTACTATATCCATTGTATTATGTAGTTGGTCACTTTTTTACTCTTGCCACTCAATAACACGTCACTCTCTCCTGGCTGGCTCACAAAATTTCTGTAAACTGCGTCATCTTACACCATTAATGATAATGACTATGAGATACAGATATAATTTTCATTGTATCAACTACCTTGTTGACCAGTCAATCAATAGTCTACATTTGCTACTGGAGAAAGGGGGTATTAGCAATGTACGTTAAGTGGAGAGTAAAGAATTCACACAATCAGAGGTAAGTTTGATTGTGTTGTATTGCTTAAATGAAAAAAAAAATCTGAAGTGGCAATACACACATACACATCATTACACAGCCATAATATGAATAAACACATATATGTTCATACACATTACAACCCTGGCTTTCAATTAACCCTACAACTAGTCCAGTTTCTAGCTTAGTTTCCTTTCTTTTAGCGTCACTCACTCTCACATAAAAACACAGGTGAGAGTAATGTAAATAAAACATTTTCATAAACAATTTTCTTTTTCAACACAATGTACATGAAATTAATGCCCCTTTATTAATTCTAGCATCCCCTCTTTATTAACTCTAGCATATGCACATTTTAACTCCATTTAAAAAGCTTGGATCAGTGAAATTTACTCACCAGAGGCTTAGCATCAAATATACATACCATATAAACCCCTCATGTCCCCTGGATCTTAAACATATTTTACTTTCACAAGGACACATTTACCACACCTAAATTAAAACACAATGCCCTTTAAGACAGATTTTAACAAATAAACCTGTGTGAATTGATTTTACCTATTTATTAACATATTCAACATTTTGAAATCAGAAATATTACCTATCCCTTTTCTGCAGGATTATTTTAATGTAGACCATATTTATTTATTTATCCCAATAAAATAGAAATGTATTTATTTTAATTGTTAAACTAGACAACTATTTAAGGGCTTAGTAACCTGGGTTACACATTGGTGCTACTTTTTAATTTAATATTTATTTATCTGTTAAATCATTTTAAGGAGGTCAAGATCAATATTAGATCAGCTAAGAGCTAAGTACCTCAGGATTCTACATCAGATCTAATTCTATTGTACCCCTTTCTCAAAAAAAACACAGCTAAAACTAATCTAATCAAGAATTGTCAAGGATGGGTGTGTTAATGACCTTTTTTCACTTTGTACTATCTCCTCTGTGTATCAGAATCATTTCAAAATTCAAAATTTTATTTGTCATGCACAAATTATACACAGTACAATATGCAGTGAAATGCTTAGTACGATTGTCCAAGATGTAAAGAATATACTATTAAACAATTAACAAGAAAAAAAGAACAATAACTAGAACTTAAAAGAATTTTAAATTACAAGTGGGGTAGAAATAATAAAATAAAATAAAATTAATATGCATATAACATAAAATATAGGATAAAAAAATAAAATATATAATGTACATGAAATGTAAAAAAATGTAAACCATATATAAAACATATATGAAACGTAAAGAATGTAAAACATAAAGTGTAAGTGTGCAAGGCAGTAAGTTCTTCCAGTGTCGATTTTCTTGAGTTTTCTTTCTATAAAACAAATTATACACTGAGTCAAAATCCGATGTAACCTGTCTGGCTTACAAATCTGTAACATTGACTTGGTATTTATTTTTATATCTAATCTTACACTAAATAATGGTCATGTCACACTGTACACATGTAAACATATAATGGCCTCTCAAGGGCCCATATCATACTCACTGACCTACTGATCATAGCTTGCAATCTTGATGTCTGTAACAAAAGAGTAGTTATCTTAGACCTTTCAGTTTGGTTACTTGAGGAACAAATTGCACAGTATAGTCTTGATTCGTAAGTATGTACATGCGTCATCTTATCTCGAATTTTAAAGTAACATTTGAAGTATAAGTGCTTCCTCTGCAGCCTCTGGTGTTCTGTATACTCTTTGAGAGCCCTCTGCTGTCTGCAAGGTGAACTGCAACGTCAATGAAAACTTCATTCATGTTGACCCCAGCACCTTGCTTAAATTACATGTACCAGTGAGCTACATTTTAGGAAGCAGGTCAGACCTGAACAGCTCTATTATATCTAGAGGGTGTTAATCTAAACAGAAGTAATATGTTTAGTAACTACTCTGTCCTTGTCTGGCTGTCAGAGGATACGAAACCTATCCTCGGAACACTGGGTGCAAGGCACACCTACCATCATGTTTTAGGAGATTGGAAGGGAATTGAAGAACAGAAAGAAAACACAGATGGATATCCATGGGGAGGACATGTAAAACTCTACACAGAATATTACGCAAGCTCTGGGTCAATCCAGGGATGCTGCAGATGTGACGATGCAGCGTTACCTGCTATGCTACCTTACAAAGGTCTAGAAACAGGTCATATTGAACCAGTGCCATTCTACCAATACCACCCTGAAAGAAAAATATGAACTTTTACTCAACAGCATTTTACACATATGAGAAGACAACATACAACATCATCGGACTTTGTCTCCCCTGACTAGCCTGGGAACGCCTCGGTGTCCCCCCCGGAAGAGCTGGAGGAAGTTGCTGGGGAGAGAGACATCTGGACCTCACTGCTTAGGCTGCTGCCCCCGCGAGCTGACCCCGGATCAAGTGGATGAAGGAGATGATGATGATGATGATGATGATGATGATGACAAGAAGACCCATACACCATCATCGATTTCTTATTTCAACTGTGACATGAAATTCATTTATTCATTTATTTACCAAACCACTTAATCCTGCTCAGGTGGAAGGGAGGCTGGAGCCTATCTCAGCCAACTCTGGGTGAAGGCGGGCTACACCCTGAACAGCTCGCCAGTCCATTGCAGGGACAGTACACAAGCACACACACACAAACATTCACATTCACAATTTGGAATAGCCAGTCAGCCTCATGTGCATGTCTTTGGACTGTGGGAGGAAACCTGAGCACCCCTGAGGAAACCCAGGCAAGCATTGGTAGAACATGCAAACTCCACAAAGTAACGAGCCTGGAGTCAATTCCAAGACCTTCTTACTGTCAGCTTGAAGCGCTAACCACTATGCCATCTGTGACCGCCCAGTGGAATCAAAACAGAGTATGGCTATAGATTGGTGTACCAAAAGGTTTTTAAATACTCCTAGATTTAACATGGTGCTAACTGACAAAATCAGGCAGAGATGCTATAACTCCTTACTATGTACTAGTTCATTGGAGTGTATTTGACATTATCGAAATATAGAAGGGCCTGGGATCCATCCATACGTCCAGGCCTGCAAAGATTTTATTAGCATGCCTAATACGAAACCCGAGGACAGTAATTTCACACAAGGTCAGACCCAAGGAATAACACAAACAGAGTCTTGATTTATATTCTGGATACTTGAGCAAAAGAACAAAACAGCTAGTTTAAGATGGGATGAAGTAAACACGGGCGAGAAAAACAGAAGAACCAAGTAAACAAGGTCAAAATCATAATCATGACACATCAAAGGGACATCAACAGTGTTATGCCATGAGTGCATTATAAAGATTACACTTCAATAGTGACATGGTACTGAGCTAAATGCTGGAATTATAAATCATAATTCACTCATTAATTTTCTAATCTTTCTTAATGCTAATTATGGTCGTGGGGAAGCTGGTGCCCATCTCAGCTAACTCTGGGCGTAGGTAGCGTACACTGTGAACAACTTGCCAGGCCATCGCAGGGCAACACACATACAGCCATTCACACTCACAATCACACCTAGGGGCAATTTGGAAGCGCCTTTCAGCCTACTTTGCATGTTTTTGGACTGTAGGAGGAACCGTAGTCCAGAGGAGGCCCACGCAAGCACGAGGACAACATGCAAACTCCACACAGAAATGCCCCGAGCCTGCGATTTGAACCCGGAATGTCTTTGCTGTAAAGCGAACGTAATAACCTCTGCGCCACTGTGCCGCCATATATCATAATTTTCAATTAGATTCAAAAAATAATCATAATTAAAGAAAGAAGAGAAACGTCAGCCCAAGTTGTGAACAAATGTGTGAATGTACACAGGGTTGGAGACAATTATACTATACAGTATGTTCACCATTCAGCCATAACATTAACGCCATTTGTCTGACTGGTCTGTGGCAGGGCAGCCTTAGACAGCAAGCTGCAGTGCACGCTATTCTGACTCCTTTCTGTCCTAACCAGCATTAACAGTTTCAGCAGGCTGTACTAGAGTAGCTTTTCTGTGGGATCAGTCCAGATGTACCAGCCTTTGCTCCCCAAAAGAGTCAACGAGGCTTGGGCACCCATGTCTGGATTTATTTTTTAATTTACTTTAGCATGATCCCATGCATGGATCACCTCCAAAATGTAATGGGCTCTTTCCAGGCCCGGGCCTCACCCCTCACATCTCCACCAAGTTTGATGTAAAGCAAAACAGTAGTTTTTGGTGTAATCCTGTTAAACCAGCAACACAAACATTTAAAAAAACATGAATAAATGCTTGTTAAAAGGACTTTAATAAATTCCTGGATCCTGCTCCAAAATGTTTTCAGGCTCTTGCCTGGCCTAAACCCCATCCTTCGTCCAAGTTTGGGGGAAATCGGTGGTATTTGCGAAGTCCTGATAACGTCAACAAACAGATGCTGGGGGACACAGAGCCTCTATCAGTATGCAGCGGAGCTAAAGATCTATAATCATATTTTGCAAAGGGTTTCATTCATATTCATCATCGTGCTCCAAATTCAATTCCACTGCATTTAATTCAGTTATACTGATTGCTCTCTATTCAGGCCAAGCACTGAGTTTAAAGCTCTCGCTGATAGGTGGAGCCACAAGACCCGGGTGCCACTCAAGATGGATGGAACTGTTTCCCTAATTCATAAACCATACGGATTGTCATAATGCTGGGGAAAATCAACCGCACTTTTATCTATGAATCTATCTATCTGTCTAGTTATGTGTTTATTTATTACGCAAAATTTGCCTTTATTAATCACTCACAAAAAAAAAACAATGCACGCGCGTGCCCAGGCAGCTCATGATGTCATTTGGTAGGGAACGGGTTAACCGCGTGAAAATGTCACACGCCCTGTGTCCCACTCGGTCACGCCGGCGCGTGGTGTATTCACTGTAGACGCGCTCGCGCCGTCGGTGAGATTCCAGGAGGACATGACGAGTCGCGCTCGCACGAGCCGCTCACGAGCACGGCGTCACTGAATGCGGCTGGCTGGTTGGCTGGATGAGATAAAAGCGCGCGGCTTCGCACCGGCTCTGTTTTGTTCTCGCGCACCAGCTGAGCGCTCGCGCTGCGGTATCCGCGCACGACAACCGAGGGCCAGAGAAAGAGAAAGTGCGCGCGCGTGAGCGACCGACCCTCTACCGCGAAATGATCCCGTGCGTCCTGGGGTTTCTCCTCCTGCCACTGTGTCTCCAGCTGGTCGGGTTTACCGACGGTGAGTATGAATAGCGTGAGGACGGGAATGAGCGTCTGTGCCGGAGTGTATAATTTATATATATTTAGATATAGATATAATGAAGGGGCAGAAAGAAGCGCGCTCAGGACGTCCCCTGTCAATCCATGATGATTTCATTCATAATGTAAGTGTAGCATGATGCAACATTTATGTGCTCCTAACGTGGCCTGAGTGCCGACTCGAAGCGAGCCTTTATTGTGGAACTGACTGCCTGAATGCTCGCCTGGGCCTCCTTGGAGTGTGTGATAGGAGCGTGTCGCTCTGCACGTTTTCTCCTCATACACCCTGAAGGACTTTACCCTCCGGATTTCATTCCCACTCTCGCGCTGGAACGACTCGCTTCCCTCCCATTTCTTTATTCTAAGGGCTTATTTCTGGATACGGGCCCGAGCCGGCGGCGTGCTTTGGGAATACAGTGTGTACGCTATGCAACTGCATGTATGTGTGTGCGCGCGCGGATTAACACGCACGTTGCGTAATTCCCATCGAAACAGGTGATTTCAATGCAACTTGAACCAAGAGATTTTTTTTAAATGTTACTCAACTGTTAGCGTGCAAAAACAAAATTCCCTCGATTTCACACCGTGACTCAAATTTTCTCAAACTGCCTGTATGTTAAAGCTCCTCGTGAACCTTTAGGTTTACATTGAAGATTTGAGAATCTTATTCATGCCACAATCAACATCAACATTTTACTGGAGTCCACATGGCTTGGTGTCTCCTAGGCCTGCACTGCTTTTCGTTCATTCATCTGCAAAACTGCTTTTATATTTCAAAGGTCGTGTGAGGTTTGGGCCAACCGGTTGCAGGTTATGCCCTGATACAACACACACACACAACCACTTGTACACCTAGAGACAATTGGAGCAGCCATTTAGCCTAATGTGCATGTTTTCAGACTGTGGAAAGAAACCAGTGCACCTGGAGGAAACCCATGCAAAAGCACAGGGAGATACGAACTTCACACCGAAATGCTCTTGAGCCAGGGACTCGAACCACCGTCCCGGCGTCACCGCTTTTTACTTTTTTTTTCTTTCTTTTTTTTTTTTGCTTAAACATTCTTTCATCGTCAGTTCAATAGTTAATATCACAATCTCTACAAGCCTTTCCTTTTTTTTTTTGTTTCCTAATTCTAATATGAATTAACATTAAGAAAGCACGTGGTGCCCGGCAGCCTCGGAAGTGAAGGTTTTGCTCTTTCCTTGCGTGTAGACTTCTGAGTTGTCCGTGAACTGATGTCCTATTTTAAAAAAACATATAAAGGAGACCTCCTACTAGTTCAGCTCGTCGTCTGTTGTGTGTTACGGGGCTGAGAATCATTATTCTGTGTATAAATAAAGAAATTGAGGATTTTTAATGCACAGATATCTGACCCATTACCTCAGAAAACAATTTGGACAAATTCTTCGGAGTTTGACAAAGATAGGTCAAAAAAAGTTTAGAGAATGAATCTATTAACAAGACTTTCAGAGGAAATAATAATTTTAAAGATTTGCAGTGCTGGTTATTCCAGGAGATAGCTGAAGGTACATCACATTGCTGAAGTTAGCATTCCACCTAGTTTAGCATGTTTAGCTAGTCAGCTGTTTTGCAGAATTTTTCTAGACAGATTTTTAATATTATACAAGAAAAACAGTCTGTTTTTTCTTGAGGCTAGTTTGACATCAATTCCACAAATTAGTGATTATTATTGTGATGCTCCATGGTATTGTTGACTCACCAGAAGCTGCTAGCAAGTGAAAAGGTTTTTAGAAACAGTAGAATATTAGTAGTTTAGCTTGGAATAGCATGGCAGTACTTGTTGAAGTACCTTTCTTTTTTAATCACAAAGTAGCATTAGAGCTTTATAGAGTGATCTAATGCTTCAAAAAAAAAAAAGAAAAAGGTTAGCATTGCTAGCCTGCTAAAATATGATCCTTGTGCTGTCCCTGTGCTATTTTAGCCTCCAGTTTCAGTACGTGGTCCTGTCCTAGTGACTGCAGACAGAAACATTTTGACCTGTTGTGATTGTCTTTTGTCTGTGGCTGAAGTCTCAATTTTTTTAATGGTGGTAAGTTTTAATTGCTTTGCTAACATAAT
Source organism: Porochilus rendahli (assembly GCA_039654305.1). Classification (NCBI taxonomy): domain Eukaryota; kingdom Metazoa; phylum Chordata; class Actinopteri; order Siluriformes; family Plotosidae; genus Porochilus; species Porochilus rendahli. The sequence continues at coordinate 32,132,720 of JBCNYG010000024.1, forward strand.
AAACAGTTGCTGATAATGAGCGACTTTGTCATTTCTTTTAAGTTATATCCAGGGCCTTGGATTGAAGCAAGCACATTGTCTGTTTTTGAATGCAAGGTTTTAATGTAGCCTCCACAGGATCATGGCCTTCTACAAGGCGTATGGTGTTTTGACTTGGCACGCGGTTTATAAAATAAAGGGACATTGAACTCAAGAACCGGCCACTGATATATTTGTATTTATTTGCCTTTGTAAACTTCTGTTAAGGTAACGTTTTATAAATCCAAGAAAAGGGAATTATACGAGTTCAATCTTTGATTCATGCCTTTGTATATGATGTACATCCTGAAAGTCTGCACAACTAAATTTAATTATTCCGGAATTAATTAATCCGGGATTCCCTCCTTATCGTGTACACAGTGTGTATAAACAAAGCAGTGAAAAGTCTTCATGTTTCCCAGATCCATCCGTTTCCCGTTTGTGAGGTCTCGCTCTGACTGGCAGTGCCAGCCGCCAAAGCTCTGATCCAAACTGATCTGGGGCTTCTGCATAGTCTTACTGGTCCAAACAACGTGTCATGCGTTATGTGTGTTCCAATTGTTCCCAAGGAGAGGATGTGAGGTCAGCGAATGCAGCCTGGCCAGCTGTGTACAGCTGCTATTACTGGGGGGAATATATTAACATATCTGTGGCGGTAGCTGTTAGTGCAACCGTCAGACTGAACTCGTTTCCTGAAGGGTTGCATGCCTAAAGAGATCACCGTTTTCTCTTTTTTGCCTCCTTGAATGTGCCTCATGAAGTCGTTTGTAATTAGCCAATTGGTTGAAACAGGGGTGTGAAATGAGCCAGAGTGGTGTGGCCCTTCAGGATAGCTTTCCGTCAGATCTCTAGAGCTTTGGCTAGTTTTCAGAAATTCAGTAACCTTGAGGGATGTGCACGGCTCTTTTAACACGACTCTTTTCACTTTGACTTAACAGTACTTGAATGAAATTCAGAATGGAGGAGGCGTAATGATCTGTGCATGAATCAGTGATTGAATCACAGGGATTGGCTTCAGTGATTATGGAGTATCTTAGATACCCTAGTTATAGGTTCTTACTACTTACACAGCAGCATATTACCAGCTCCCTGTAATTACAGCAGGTCAGAGCTTTATAAGCACACGCTAGATGCTGCCAGGCTTGCAGGCACGTTTAACGTAGAGCTGTGTGCTTTAGTGTAGCAAAATGTGTCAGATTGTCACCCTTTTATTCCAGGTGTTTGGGCTAGGGTAAAGTATGGATGAGCAGGGTGCTCTTTATTTCAATGGTAACGCGAGCTCTCCCTTAGGTTTCATGTGGCTGAGCCTGGTAAGCACTATATTTAAGATGCTCGTTAGACGATAATCATGTGATACCGAAGTACTAAGTGGAAATGAAGACCCATTTTGGAAGTGTTAAAAACATTAAAGCCATTGGAATCCTAGTTTGTAATGTATAGCATAAGGGAGCAACACATCGGCCCTGATTGTATCTTCTCTGTGTACGTTTGTACTTCACGTGTTTACCCCTAGTTTTTGTAGGCATTCGTGATTGCGTCCATCTGTTTGTCAGTTTGTCTTTGAGCAAGGTCCTGACCACACATGGACAGAGATTTTCGCCAAAGTTGGTGGAGACACTACCCTACCTGAGTCCCAGAGATGATTTGATTTTTGGAATGTTAAGGTCAGAGCAAGGTCACTGTTTTGAGCACTTATCTTGGAATTGGTTGCAGATACTTACTATTCCCTTACTATGGAACACTAATCTGAAACCATATATGGACTTTAAAAAAAAAAAAAAAAAACACCACTTGTAACTGAGGTTTAATCTTTCAAGGTCAAAAGGTAATTGTATTTTTTGATCACATCCATGTACTTAAGAACATACTGTTGGATGAGTACATGGGTAATTAATGCCACTGGCCTTGTAGGGTCAATTTAATACATGATCCATTCCGCAGGGAAGAGGCACTCTACATGTGCCCCTTGGATTGAAACTCATTGGGTATACCCTAATCCAGAGGGTCTTTGGTTAATCTTGCAGTTTTTTTTTTGTTTGTTTGTTTGTTTGTTTTTTTTGTATCTGCTTGCAAGATTTGTAATAAGTCTACTTGGTTTAATTTCTGCATTATATGTTTATTTGTTAGTAGTGCGTTTCTATTTGGTTATATTACTAGTAATTAAGCTTTTCTTAGAAATCAGCCGAGTAACAGTCCATCACTTTCACTTTGTCCTTTTCTCAATGCACATGGTGCAATTGTTTATGCTTATTGATGTTTCTTTAGATCATGGTCTTATGTCACGTACTGTCTTGTCTGTTTCTTGGTTTATGACCACTGCTGCAGTAAAACCAACATTTCTCTTTTATGGAATCAATAAAGTTTCATCGTTTCATCTTGCCTCCCCAGGCTCCCGAATAGAATGTGAGCCATCGCAGTTCCAGTGTGGGAACGGACGCTGTATCCCATCCGTGTGGCAGTGTGACGGTGACGTGGACTGCACTGATGGGAGTGATGAGGACACATGTGGTGAGTCATTGTGTGTGTCTGAATGTATGTTGATTGTAGTCTAGGGCAACACTCGGTCTTCCCTTGTAGCACAAGGAATCTCTCTGTATGTAATCCGCTGATGGAAAAACTGCGTGATGTGGACTTTGTGGCCCCTCACACAGATGTAATTCCCAAGGGACTCTGTATGATGCTCAGCCAACATGCTGCTACAGGTTTTTTTTTTATTGTTGACAGAAACCAGATTTTCATGTTAAAAATCTGTATGATGACACAATGGGAGCCACAAGTTCCCGTTCTTGATGATCCGGCTCACTGTATCTATGGTAACTGGGTCATAGACTTCGGGGCTGGGACAACTCTGTGCACGAGGGAGGGGTTGGCACAGATATGACGGAGATGAAAATTGTATTAGTAGTGTAACACTTGGTCGTCAAGGTTCTAATCTATTCCTGCATAATGGTCTGCAAATACGCTTTCCTACTCCATCAAACCGAGGGAGTGTGAATTTCTAGTCCTGTGGCGAGCATGCTAATTTGTGTGTCAGGAGCTCTCTAGGCACTTCTGGCCATTCTAGCCACAGGAGCCTATTTCGTTGGAGTACACACTTGTGCACTGAGTGGACATGAATTGACTGATAATAGGGCTGGGCTTGGTGCCAAGGGAGAGACCGGGTTCGTTGGGAACTTGTAGGGCATGACTGTTGACATAAGGAAAGCATACATTTACTTGTCTTCATTATGGTGGGTAGTAAGAGTTGGCAAGCCAATTCTGCATTCTCATCTCAGTTGGAAGCGGCAGATCTAAGCACATCAGTCTTGGCTGGATTGGTAGCAGATTTTGTTGAATTGATGAAGAAATTACTCGGACGCATTTGCCTGGCAATGTTACGGCCGTTGGTATGTTTTCTGTGATTTCTGCGCTTGTTGTTTATGCAGCTGTGTGCTTTGCACACTCCCATTTTCCTGGCGACACAGCTCAGCACGGGCCGATAATGTTATCTTAGACTGGTGTCTGCAGTACGCAGCCCAGCCAATAGGACAAAACAACAAATTCTCATCAGTACCAGGGCTGGAACAGCCAACGAAGAAGGCTACATGTCGCTGTGCATGCCTTGTAGTAATAGTGTGGCAGCACTCGCGTGTTCTTGTCAAGAATCAAAGCGTGACAGAAGCGCTGATGTCATACACGATCGTTTTAAAGAGCTAGTAATACAAATTCACCACAGGAGCACTTTTTAAATTTATGGTTATTGTAAGATGTCTAGAAAAATCTCTACACATTTAAAACTGCACCTGTAATAAAAATATCAGTAGCTTCATCACTGTTGTAGGAATTGATTGATATTGCATAGGAATATGCAAATTTGTTTTCCACTTATCAGTGTTTTCTGTGTATGGGCACGTGGACGTGAATAAGCACAGCAGACATGTTCGTGGATGTGGTTGATTTTTTGCAACCGGTGTAAAAACTTTGCTGAGCTTGTTGGTTTCTTTTCATCATTTTCCTCACATCTTTTTTGTAAACCAGGTTCAGTGAAAACCCTTGGGACTTTTATTTTAATCCTGTCTCCGTTGCAGTAAAGAAGACGTGCCAGGAACAGGACTTCGTCTGTGGCAACGGCCAGTGTCTCCCCAAGAAATGGCACTGCGATGGAGAGCCCGACTGCGAAGACGGCTCGGATGAGAGCGCAGATGTCTGCCGTGAGTCAAGTGATGTTTCGCCTTGTTTCCATTATCGACCCTGAACTCGGTACAGAAATGGTTTGAGCACTTGGTACAAAGAGGGTTTGTTTTTATTTATTTATTTATTTTACAGAGATGCTGTCAAGGCCAGCAAATCGGAGTGCATCGTAGTCAGTGTTCTGCAAACGGTAGCACCAATTCAATCGGAATTTGCTGCTTGGTTTATGTCAGTGAGTGGGCGGGGCTGAGGGAGAAAGAATCAGGGGAGAAAAAATGTGACCGGAAATTATTGTAGAAAGCCTGTGGGGTTTTTTTGTTTTGTTTTGTTTGTTTTTTTATAACTCCATCTCCCTTGAGTCATTCTCCACTGCTGCACTTCCACATGCGTCACGCTGCTGATGTCCCTTCACCCGAATTCAGCAGCTGTGTCGTGTATGGTAATGGCAGCTGATCAGTCAGTGGCTCTGGTCAGGTTACATCCCACATCCCAACTCCAGTGTGTTACCCTGTAGATCAGACCAGAAAGCACTTAATCATCACTGAAATATGAGTAGCTGTTTTTAATCAGGCGTAGAGGGAAGAACTTTCCCAAAGTCACATACCCCACGTGTGTCGTCTGTCTGTTGGGATATGAGTTCAGTTTGAGGCAGAGGTTCGGTCCTTAATCCTGAATTAAATTATTCATAATCTTCCCACTTGTTTAATCCATTTTGTATTTTTTTTTAATCATCTGATTGCACAGAAGTTGTTTTGTATCTATTACACTTAATCATGCTGATAAAACTGATCAGAGTCATCAGAATTTGTTTATATAATTATATATAACTTCAAGCCAAACCAAGATATATATTAATACGACTGAATCTGTTTTCATGTTTCTGTAGTGGTAGCTACCTGTCAGTAACCTTGATAGTGGAAGCATTTTTGTAATCCTTTTTTATTTTATTTTTTTTAAATTAAAGTGTTGCCTGTTTTTAATCAGCAGAATCCAGCACACCGCTCTGTCACTCTGTCCTTATCCCTTTTCACCTCCCTATACTTCTGACAGGGCAAAGCATGCATGTATTTAAAAAAAAAAAAATTCTTGCATAGAGGACCATTTTTAAAAAATGAACATTTCAGCAAAATACCTGGACATTCATTGAAAAAAGAAAAATGTAATACTTGTGTGTTGTGTTTGGGGCGTAGTTTAATTTTTAAAAAGAGCTTAAACCATCGTCAAGCTGAACGCAGCACCCCATGCTCAGCCTGATGTACTTCCGAAAAAAATCAGTCTCACAATGTTATAGAATCTTTAAAAAAATTCCTGAATCCAATATATGATCTCCAAAATCTAATGTGGTCTTTCTTGTCCAAAGCCCCAAATCTGGTAGAAATGTCATGAAAATCCTTACATAACTTTTTGTAATCTTGCACAAACAAACCAGCCTGAGGCAAAATATCATGACCTTGGTGGCGCTAATGTGGTCTGTTTTAATTAGTCTAGTGCATCTGGCTAACAAGTTAACAAATTGGTCCCTGTGTGTGGGTTTTTTTTATTTTATTAATTAATTTTAAAAATTTTGTTGACCTCACCATTCCCACATAAAAATGCCATCTCTGGGTCTAATAAACTAAAACGTTAGTTCTGTTAACATGCTTTCATTCCATCATTAGTGATCCTCTCATATCTCTGCTTTCAGATCCGTTATATTTTATGAGTGCTGTACAATCCAGCGCAGTATTTTTATTTGCCGGACGTGCTGTTCTGTATGGCAGGCATCCATAACCCTTCTTGTTTGACCAGCTGTTTAAAGTCAGTAATACATGGAATGATGCAGTGTGTGGCTGTGCATGTGGTTATCGGTGTACGTGTCGGAGGTCATGCCTTTGAGGAAGTGCCCTGAACACTGGTGCTGCCTTGTTTTCTTTTCTTTTCTTTTTTTTTTTTAATAAAAGATCCATTCATTCTTTCGTGTCCAGGACCTTACACTGACAAGGTGACCTTTGATGAACATTAGCTTGAGGTTATTATTATATAACGTACATGTTGGGTTGTTGAGTGTTAGTTTCATAACGTCTCTTGGCTGTTATGAGCCTACACCAGTTACAGAGCAAACTTGCTTCAGGTTGAGACCTGTTTAAGTGGATATTAAGCACATGTAATTTAGCCTTTGTCTAAGAAAGAAGAGATTACAGAATAGCTTTTTTTTCCTTAAGGTTTTAGGCCTTTTAAAGCCAAACCAAATTCGAGTTCTACAGGTTCTAATGAATGTTTCAGGGAAGTCTGGTATTTAAAGAAATATACAGACGTTACTGAATAATTCACCCGGGTTAAGGGCCGATTTTTCATAAGCTTTTTTTTGGCAAGCTTCTCTGTTAATGAATGTGTTTATTTGTTTTAAATAAGGTCTTGTCCTAACTTTGTGCTCTTTAATTCAGACACCAGAACTTGCCGTATAAATGAGTTCAGCTGTGGTACAGGCTCCACTTTGTGCATTCCTGTCTCTTGGAAATGCGACAGCGAGAGAGACTGTGACAACGGAGAAGACGAGGCCAGCTGCGGTGAGTCAGCACCTGTGTTGGCATAAACTTTATAAGGAATGAACGTTCTATAGTAACTTCAGAAGAACCTGCTTAGAGTGCGAAGCTCTGGGTATTGTATGATGCAAGAACAACTATTTATTGCATGAAATGAAGGGTGACTCAGCCATGGTGTAGCAGTTTCTCTATACAAGATGCTATGCTGGATTGTTTACGAAGCTCATGCAATGCCCAGAAAGGCACCAACTGGTTCCTATAAAACACAGGTTTCCAGTCCTGGTCATGGAGAACCCCCTGTCCTACACATTGCAGTGTGTTCCTTCTCCGACACACCCAGTCCAACTCTGAAAGTGCTGGTAATCCGCTGATGGGAATCACGGATCGAGGGGTACACCATGGCCAGGGTTAGGACCCAGCACTGTAAACAGCAGAAATGTAAATCTTTGTAGAAATCTGAAATCCGTTTTTCCTTTAGGTAACATCACCTGCTCTCCTCTGGAATTCATGTGTGCCAGCGGTCGCTGTGTCTCCCAGAACTTTGTGTGTAACGGCGAGGATGACTGCGGTGACGGAACGGATGAACTGGACTGTGCTCCGTCATCCTGCGGCCCTAACCGGTTCCAGTGCGCCAACGCAACATGCATTCCTATCAGTTGGGTGTGTGACAATGATGTGGACTGTCAGGACCAATCAGATGAATCGCCTCTACGCTGTGGGGGGAACCCAACGCCGCTGGCGAAATGCTCAGCTAGCGAGATGCAGTGCGGCTCAGGAGAGTGTATCCATAGCAAGTGGCGCTGCGATGGAGACGCTGACTGCAAAGACGGCAGCGATGAGAGAAACTGCCGTGAGTGGCATCGGTTTAGGATGTACAATTCTTATTAGATACGTGTAATACATCACAGTACCTTAACTATAAGCTAGCACGTGCAGGCAGAGCAGGACTTGTACTGGGTGACCATATTACAGTTGTAAGGTTATCCTGTCATCACACACTGTCCAGCTGTTGGCTGGGATTCCATAGATTTGAGTTTCCTGTTACTAAAAGGCGAGGTTAAAAATCAGCCACTGCCTCTGGCCAAGGGCCAAAACTGGAGTAATGCCGAGCAGATAAGTGTGTGTGTGTGTGTGTGTGTGTGTGTGTGTGTGTGTGTGTGTGTGTGTGTGTGTGTGTGCGCATATTTGTATATCTTTGTGTGTGTACGTGTGTTTTTTCTCCT
>JBCNYG010000024.1:32152876-32165574 GCA_039654305.1 Porochilus rendahli
TTAAATGCATCTACCTTTTATGAGCTCTACTACTAGCAACTGTACTCCTCTCTCGCCCTCTCATTTGCATAATCCTCATTAAATGTTTATACTATTGTAGCTGTTGCACTATGACATGGTTATATGGCTTGAGGGATTAGGATTATAGGTTGGACTCATGCATTTGACATTCAAAGGCTTTTCTGCATTAGTCCCAGGCTTGCGCATGCTAATATCTAAATTAATTCTGATGGGGTGTCATTTCATTAAAATTTCAAATAAGCTAAATGCTCCAACCTGAGGTTCTAATGGAGCAGCTCTGATTAGATTCCAGATTGAGTAGGGAAGCGTTGAAAGAATGAAATCCCTATTAAGGTTTATTCCCAGCATATGGGATAATAGAAGAGATTTGTGAATGTAAGGCGAATGAAAGACATTGGGGTGGGGAATCGAGGAAGAGGATAATAGTGTTTAAACCGTTAAGCACACGGATCCTCTCCGTCAGCAACATTGGACGCTCACTGCTGCCGACTCAATATTATTGTGTGCTAGGACCCCCATTCTTGGGTAGGATAGGAGAAATGTACTGCCCTTTCATGCTCAATATCGAGTGAGGCTGGTCAGAGGAAATGACGACCATGTTCAAGCTTAAAGGCAGGAGGCGAAGCCTTTTTCCCAATTACAAGCTTGGGGGCATGACCCTTTCTCCCAGTGATCCGGTGGAGGAAGATGAGCTTCCATTTGCCCAGAAAAACTGTCTGAAGCCATGGAATTCAATGCAGGAACTTAGCCGAGATATCTACAACCTCGATGAAGAGTATGACGACGACGATGACAAGGTTTTACCAACCCCTCTGAAGATCTCATCTCCAGTTAAGAACTACCTGTTGAACATCAATGTAGGTGGTAAGGTTTACCAAATATCTTACAGGGTGGCAGCCAAATATCCCAAGACCAGAATTGGGCGTCTTGCGACATATACGGACCATAACCGGAAGCTTGATCTCTGCGATGACTACATCGTCCAAAATAATGAATTTTTCTTTGACCGAGATCCTGATGTCTTTCACATCATCTTCAATTTCTATCGGACTGGGGTTCTCTGGATAAAAGATGAGCTGTGCCCTCGCAACTTCTTGGAGGAAATCAACTACTGGGGCGTCCGAATCAAGAACACTCACCGCTGTTGTCGTATCTCGTTTGAAGAACGACAGGATGAGCTGAACGAGCAGCTGAAAGTGCAGCGTGAGCTGCAAGCTGAAATCGAGGTGGAGGAAAATGAAGAGCTGTTCAGAGGAATGGCATTTGGGCATACACGTCGCAAAATCTGGAACCTCATGGAGAAACCTTTCTCTTCAGTCACCGCCAAACTTATGGCTGTGGCATCCAGCCTCTTTGTATTGGTGTCACTGGTGGCTATGACCCTTAACACAGTCGAGGAGATGCAGTACAAAATGCCAACTGGTCAGCTTAGTGGGAAGACCTATGCCGAGTACGTGGAAACATTCTGCATTGCATTCTTCACGATGGAGTACCTTCTCCGGCTTGTGTCAACACCAGATCTCAAACGCTTTGGGCGGAGCATGCTGAATGCCGTCGACCTGATTGCCATCCTCCCACTGTACATCCAGATGATACTGGAGTGCTTTGAAGGTGAGGACCATCAGAAGCATGGCAGCGATATCGAGACGGTGGGACGGGTGGGGAAAGTGGGACAGGTACTGCGTATAATGCGTTTAATGAGGATCTTCCGCATCCTGAAATTGGCCCGTCACTCCACTGGACTGCGGGCCTTCGGCTTCACGCTCCGTCAATGCTATCAGCAAGTTGGCTGCCTTTTCCTTTTCATCGCAATGGGGATTTTCACCTTCTCAGCCATGGTTTACACTGTGGAGCATGATGTCCACCAGACGAACTTCACTAGCATACCTCATGCATGGTGGTGGGCAGCTGTAAGTATTTTTTTTGTTTGTTTGTTTGTTTTTTTAACGATTAACATTCAATCTTAAAATTGAAATTGGGAATTCCAAAACTACAGACGGCTTCAGACCTTCAAAAGCAGTTTAAGCATAGTGAGAAAAAAGAAATTAGTGTGCCGTCAATCTTTAGCAACGATATTGCTTATAACTTAATTCATTATGGCATTCCCAATAGCCTGCTGTTCAAGCATTTACTCTCGGCTGCATGGAGCTTTCCTTTTATTGTTTGGCATATACATACAGTTGATGTCAAGGAGAGCTGTTATAGTGTGATGCTATTAAACATTGCAGACTAATTCATGCTATTCGGCTGTTAGCAGCCCTATGATTTTTGTTTAAGTGGTGTTCATCCTTTTGTCCCGCAGGTGAGTATTTCCACAGTGGGCTACGGTGACATGTTTCCTGAAACGCACCTCGGCAGGATTTTTGCATTTGCCTGCATCTCATTCGGGATCATTCTGAATGGCATGCCAATCTCCATCTTATATAACAAGTTCTCCGACTATTACTCCAAGCTGAAATCCCATGAATACACCTCCAGTGTGAAGGCACGTGGGAAGGTGAGGTTTGCCAAAAGAGCTGTCAAGAAGTTTGTGCAGTGCTGTGAACACGCATGACACTAAGCCCCGAGCCATTCAGCCAAGAAAGATCCTGCCAAACATGATTTGACTACAGAAGGGCACGGCTAACTTTAATTGTACTTCAGTTAAAGCCATGTGAAATCAAAACCCATCCCAAGTGGAAAATAATTTTTGGAATTAGCACTGCAAGGCACATTTCTTATTATAATGGATGCTTAGCTTCAGTTTTGTTTTTAGATTTTTCGCTGTATTCACAGAACTGAACTCAAACTTTAGGCACTGCAATCAAATTCTCAATAAAAAGTATTTTTGCATTCTTTTTTTGTGGTTACTTTTTCTCCAACACCGCTTATAAGATTTTACAATAGGAATACGAGTAAAAAAAAAACTTTATAAAGCCAAATATCATAATTTTAATATAATGATATACAAAAATAAGTTCGAAGGTCATTCAGTAAAAAAAAAAAAAAAAAAAGATATAATCCTGTGTGGATGGCTTTTCAATATATAAACATGTTCAAGGTCAAACATCTGGCGATGACAACTTCCCTTTACCTTTATGAACACCTGCACAAGATACAATCCGCAAAATCCGATTTGTGATTAATATAATATGATTTTCTCGGCTGCTGTTCCTGATAAGATAAAAAAATAAATAAATAAACCTTACTGCTGGGGTAAAAAATGTATATACATCATGCACTGATAAAACATTTGTGATTACAAATATGGCAAGAACTGAAAGTAAAGTCAGACCTTTCACTGAATAAATGTACTGAGACCAATAAAAAAAAAAAGCACCTGATTCTCAAGAGGGATGGAACCCACCAGCAACCACCACATTCAGCAATTACGATACCTAGGTGCTGATTCTATACGCATTGTGATTCTATAAATATCCGACATGAAAAAGAAGGTTGAATCATACCTCTAAAGCCGTGAAAGCTTTATTCAAGAGCTGCACAACTGAATCGATCATTAGTGATCAAATACAACCTACTGCTTACAACCTTCACACCCAGATACAAAAAACAAGGGCAGGATTTCAACATTACAAAACTACAGAAGACTTAAAAAAGAAAAAAAAATCATCTTAAAAAAAAAAAATACATGAATCGCTGCACAAAAGAAACAATGCTTTAATGAACTCAATCGATATCTTCCTCTATCTCTAATGTTCATGCACGCACAAAAGCCCTAACAGATCAACCGTTGAAAATAAGGACCCAAATGTTGCACGAACACAGATGGGTGTGGAGCGGGACGACTGAACGATGATCTGGTTAGTGTTCATGCTTTCTCTCTGAATGTTGCATTTGGACAAGGCCAGAATAACTCCATACATCTAAAATACCTACTCTATTAAAGGCTTCATGTTTCACAATAAAGCAACAACATTCTGCTTTAGGTGAAATATATTTAATATTACAATGAAACATTACTGATTAAAGAAGAGTTCAATCATTTTGACACCGTGGCCAAAGCATCTGTGTGTTTAAATACATTGAATCCAAGAGTAATTAAAAAAAACACTTACAACAGCCTTTACACTTTCCCCATTTGCTTCATTACAAACTGAGTGTAATTAAAGCAAGTCTTAATGAGAAGAGGCGAGGGGAGCTGAAAATTCGTGTCATCTTGATGTTAGCACCAGCAACATACATGGCAGTGTGTATCAGTACCAAGGTTTTACTAGGCCAGTTTCTCCAGCAGAGCCTCCACTCCTTTAGAGTGCGAGATTTTTTGTAGGACAGGACGAATGGACCGTAAGGCAGCCTTTACTTCCTGCGCAACATCTTCGTCTGCACTCTGGAGGAGACTGGAGACGGTAAAAGCACAGATTAATGTCAATTCAGAAACCAAGCAGACCATTAAATTACGTTACACTGCAACAAACACAAATTTATTACTGAAGGTGAATTCTGCTCATCATCGCTGCGCAGGTACAACGCCTGACAGACAAACAGGCAGAAATAAACTTACAATCACAATTAGCAATGAATGAAATGATAACTAGTTAAATTCGCACTTGGTAGAATATACTTCCTCTTCCATTATGTTTTAATGAGCATTCTCAGGAAAGGGATTTAAAGTACTATTGGTTTACAGCCTACACTCATTAATTCGTTCATTTTCTAAGACGCTTAATCCTAATTAGGGTTGCGGGGAGGGCTGGTGCCTCTCTCAGCCGTCCCTGGGTGAGGGCGGGGTACACCCTGAACATCTCGCCAGGCCATCGTAGAGCCAGCACACACACACATCCTTTCACACACGCGCCTAAGGGAAATTTGGACAGCCAATTAGCCTACTGTGCATGTTATCGGACTGTGTGCTAGGAGGAAACCGGAGTACCCAGAGGAAACCCACACAAGCACGGGGAGAACATGCAAACTGCACACAGAAACCCTGCGAGCTCAGGAATCAAACCCGGGACCTTCTTACTGTGAGGCGGATGTAATAGCCATCTCGAGTTCCTCTACGGGTTTTAGAAATGCAGATGTTTAAGTTTACATCATTCGTTTATATTGTGTGTAATTCGTTTATGTTGTTAACTTCTGTGCAAAATCAATCGCTCAGTTTTAGTTTTCGTTTTAGTGAGGGATTTATGAGATTTGCCATGTCTTCAATTAGCAAATTAAATCCAATATTAAATTAATACCAATTTATAAACACTTTGCCCAAATGTAGGGGGACACCTCACCATCGAACCCTATAAGATATTTTGTATGGACTTTTGGTTCGTTTTCCCCCATACATGCATGGGTTTCCTCCAGGTACTCCGGTTTCCTCCCACAATCCAAAGGCAAACACATAAGGCGAACTGATTTTCCCTAGCTGCGAGTGTGGGCTCCAACCTCCATGTGAACCTAATTAAGGATGAAGCATTTCAGAAAATGACACGACATGACCTTTAACCCCCTAAACACTACAAGAATTAACTGGAACACTGGCTGCTCCCCAAGGCCTCACCCCCAGGCCTCACCCCCAGCTCTCCTCCATCACTAAAAATATAAAGGCTGAATGAACACAAATCTTCAGTCACAGCCCAAAATCCAATGAAAAACAGTATCAGAAAAATATCAATTTAACCCCTCCAAACAAATATTAAGGCATAGTTTCAGCATGAACTGTTTAACAAGCACCGATAATCAGGTGTCCACGGACTTTTGGCTAGAACATGTTCATACTTACACGATTTGATAACATAAGGGAAACAAGGGAGACTATTAGACCGTTAAAAGGTCATAACTGTCACAGGCATTCTGTCCGGAAGACTTAAACCACACTGACGCAGAGAGAAAAGGGCGGAGTCATAGCACAGGGTTTAAACGGAGAGCAGTGAAGCTTTATTGCATTTTCGTTTGTGATATTTGATATAGACGCCTTTATGCAAAGCAAATTACATTTCTTTTTATACAACTGAGCAGTTGCGGGTTAAGTCCAGGGCTGTTTGTTGGTGCTGGGGCTTAAACCCCCGACCTACTAAGATCCACTAATCCAACACTTCTGATTGAGTGTCTTGCTGACCACGTCTACTCTGCAGTGGAAGTCTCAATATACATGGACAATTTGTGGATACCTTACTGTCTGTTTCCCTGACTCACTGAGCCCTCTACGCCCTCTCTGTACTTCTTGTGGAACAAATGAGTTGAATTAATATGTTAAGATTTCCCCAAGAGCTTCTTATCCAAACAATATGGTTTCGTGACATGTCAGAGCACCGTTTATTACTTTATTATATGACCTGTTATGAATTTACAAATAAAGAGTTATGAAATTATGGAGCCGGTCATACAGCGTTGTTTCTCTAGAAATGAACAATGGTCATATAAAGGGAGAGAACCATTCAGAAGTTATTTAATGGGAAAAAAAATCAAACAGTTATGGACGGCAATGGAAAGCGAAAGCTTTTAAAGGTTTTAATATAGAAGCTATTAATATAAAAATGATGACATTAGAAATAGTGCATTAAAGGGGCTGTCTCACGGCTGTTTGAAGAAAGTAGACTAAATATCATCAATAATGTTATCAAATAAAACACAATCATTATTAAGGCTAACAAACGAATTTGGTTGAAACAACCAATTTACTAGGACGCTGCATCGCTATTTCAATCTTTAAAAACTGCTCAGCCCAGGGAGATTTCAAAAACTTCATTTATTAAATTATATAGATGTAATTAATTCCCATTCGCTCCATGTTCAGTCCAAAAACGTTCAATTCTTGATGCTTCGCGAGTTAAAAATATACTTAACAAATGTGGCCCATTTCAGTGTAATACGGATGAAGTAGGAAGTTTGACATACTGAGATATTATTATACTTGGAAAGAGAATTTAATATGCTTCCTTATCATACACTAAATGAATCCGGCTCTTGACCAATCAGTGCGATCTTCATAGCGTCTTCCTAGCAACAGGTGAGTTCTATTTACATTACGTCATATCTGTTTTAAGGCTTCTCATTGGTTTAGTGCATTCCTTCTGGGATTCTGTAAGTAGGTAGAGTTCCGGTAGTGAATATGGATAATAAGGAAACACCCTGAGCAATCACAAATCACACGGTTTGAAAATCAGCAAAATAAGTAAACATTTCCACTGTTTTACAACAACTTGAACATGGAACACTATCTTAAACAAGTATTTTAGCATGGATAGATTGTGTTTATGGATATTTGAACGTGGTGATGTGGAAGATTATACACTGAAGGATGTATTTTTTGCGATTTCGCATTTTCGTCCAGGTACGCCATTTCCAACTTCCTTTGGCTCTCATTCAAAAGACGACCTTGAAATTTAATCCGTATTATACTGGAGCAGGTCACAAATATAGACTACTATTTTCGTTTTTTATATTTACATGATTTTATGGCAGCCTCTGTGAGAGCTGATGTTACAGACAAACCAACTCTTTCTGACCAATCAGATTTGCAAGCACAACAGTGCTGCGGTATAAAATAAATGAAAATGCGCATGTTAATGAAAAGCCTTGACCTGTGAAAACAAAACACTATTGTGCCTGCATGGTGTATGGAGGGAAACAGACAAATCTCTCACCGCTTAAAGTCTTAGGGAGATTAGAGGAGGTCAGGCACAAAGAGCAGGGAGGGCGAGGAGAGTTACGGAGGAGTGAAGTAATCCTACTAGAAGACTGAATGAAAGGAGGGAGCCACTGTGTAGGCCTTTATTAGCACACTAACGCTGGGGAGGGGAATGCTGCGGCATGGCTGCTATACAGCTGGCTTACACTCGGGCCAAGTGCACTGGAATATGGCTTTACAATAAAAGGCGGCTTTGTGAGACTGCAAGCTTGATGGAAGAGCAAGAAATCTGTTCTGAAAGTTTGAGAGATGCTCTTTTATTTATAAGATGAATTACAGGAATTCAGCTGCAGTCATTTGGCAATGAATCAGAAATTCCTTCGGATACACTTCGCTTTTTACACCACGCTGTTGTTTTTCCATGCATCTCAGTGAAAAATTATTTACCAAAGTGTGGGAGTTGGACATTTAAAGCAGAAGAAAATAAAAACACTTTGAGAGAGATCACTCACCAGGACAGCACAATGGCCCCACGGTTGACTGAAACCCATGTTTTCAGCTTTTCTAACCCCACCATCTTCAGGAGGATCTGAGAGAAACGTTCTATACAACCACACACACACACACACACACACACACAGTGAGAAAAAGACAGAAAGCGTACACACACACAGGAAGCATACACAGATGGACAGAGAGTAAGACAGCACACACATACACACAGAGAGAGAGAGACCGACAGAAAGCACACACACGCACAGAGAGACAGACAGACACAAAGAGGGAATGACAAAGACAGAAAGGGAGACGGACAGAGAATAACAGAGGGAGAGACGGAAAGAGAAAGAAAGAATGAGAGATAGACAGAAACAGAGAGAATGACAGAGAGAGATAGAGAGAAAACTGACAAACAGCAGCGTCGCACTCACAATGTAAGCCACAATCCAATTTCAATACTTCAAGGTGAGATCTTTATTACTGTTTTTCCCTTTGAATTCCCAAGGCTAAAGTGATTGTAACTGGACAGCAGAGACGCTTCACTCTTACCATCTCGTTCAGATGCTTTCATCTTAGCATCCTGTTCAATCAGCCATTTCAGCACAAGGTGACCAGCGGGGTGTTCTGCCATGTGCAGCTGAAACAAGGAAGGAATTTATTTTGACTTTCAGCAAAAAGCATTAAATCTTTTATATAACCAAGTAATTTGATGTCATTTACTACAGGAATGTGTATCACTCTGGTGGTGACTATTCAGTTCTCAATCCAACAGATGAGTTTTATAAAACGGCATTTAAACTGGCTGACTTTGATGTAATGCGATTTGCTCGCTCACACACACGCACACACACACACACACACACACCCCGAACCATAGTACCCATGCAAGCACAGGGAGAGCTTGCAAACTGCACACAAACACCCAAACCCAAAACCTGAATCCAGGACCTTCTTGCTGTGAGGCGGACGTGCTAACCACGACGCCACCGCGACGCTCCAATAAAGTGATTCAGAAAGCTTTTAATCACAAAGTGAGGAGCAGAAAGCCACGCCTCCTCCTTACACTTCTGGTACTTAATGTTGTACAAGCTGTATCTCTGTCTATCTGTAGACCATGCGTCTTTTGACAGATTTTTTTTTTACGTGCTCCATGACATATACTCCCTCATTGATTCCAGAGTGTTTTACTGGTAAACTGAAAAAACTGGCAGGTTGCCACTGATTTTTGGGTCATGGACTGAAGTGTACACAATAGAAGCATCAAGGAGACATCGAGGAGACTTTTGGGATGCACCAACACACTTCATGGACACAGGACTGCCCACATTCACTTATAGTATACCATAGTCTTAATCACACGCCCATAACACACCTGTCCATCCACACCACCAGCCACAAAATCTTCAGCCGCCAGTCCTGCCACTGCTTCCATGGCAGGTCGGAGGTCACCGACAGCAGCTCCCAGGATGTCACTGACTGCTACGCTGCAGGCTTTATCCATCACCATGGAGCGAGTGTTCTCACACAGGTACTGTAGCAGAGGAGGAGACACAGCCTCCAAGAGCTCCCGCCTCCTCACGGCCACGTCCTTTTTACTACAGAACAACACAATATGTTAGTGACAACCAAAAGTTTGGTTTAACTCACAAGCTTGCCTGAGAATATACAGTTCGTTCCTTTCTACATCGCTAAAAGAAGAGCGAACAACTCCTCGATGCAGAACCAAAAGTCAAGGAGGGAGGAGTCAGACTGGATCCAGCTCGTCCTATTTGGGTGCAGTCAGAAGAAATGTCCAGGATGTGGAGACTAACTAGGTGTCTTTCAGGCTGTGTTGTCAAGCGTGGTTAGGGTAACATGAGGTAGAGCTCCACCTCCTGGACTTTTGGTTCTATAGCAGGCTTGTTAAACTCTTTCACTGAGGGCCACATCAAGGAATTTCTAGAACATCGAAGGCTGAATAATCACTGAACATCTATTCAGAAGGGGCAACCATGACAAAATAAGCTTCAGAATTTTTCCATTTATTCAGCATCCTTTTCTGACAACACTTGACAGCGACAAACTAGCTTTTCTTGAATCATAAATAACTACCTGTTTAATTTAAATAGGTGACTGCCATCTAGTGAATGGATGATGAATTACAATTCATGGTAATGGTTGATGAAAGAATGTATGTCAATCATCTTCTTTGAAACCTCCAGTGAGCCACATATAATTAGTTGGATTACCAGATTTAGCCCGCGGGCCTTGAGTTTGACAGCTGTGTTCTATAGCAAGGACCACAGGATGTCCTGTTAAGAGTGCAGTTTTGAATATATAAATATATTGCATGCGCTGCTGACAGCACTGAGTGCACTTGCACTTCGGGGCTTATTCTTACTTTAGATAGGCATGTTTCTATGTTGGGCAGTGGTGGCTTAGTGGTTAAGGCAATGGGTTACTGATCTGAAGGTCAGCGGTTCTATCACCATTGTTGGGGCCTTAACCCTCAAATGCGGAGTTGAATAAAAACGATAATTATGGGTCGCTTTGGATAAGAGCATCTGCTAAATGCTCTTAATGTAAAAATGTTTCTGTGAACTTATACATGCAAACAGAATATTCATATTATTGCTTTTAATTTGCAATAATTACTCTTTTCATTTATTAGTGAAGAAATATCTCTTCCTGCTCCAAAAAAACTTTAATTATTACACCTGAAATAAAACAATACTGAATCACTCTGTAGCCAGGAGCCAATTAATTTGTATTTGTTTGTGTGTGTATCTGACCTATGAGCATTGCCATCCCCCTTCTCCAGCAGCTGCACGATTTCAGGTAACAGGTGAGCCGGGTCTCGAGGGCTGAGCAGATACAGCAGCACTTTCTTGCCGTGTTTATTACTGATGACCTCCGCCAGGGAACTCACCAGCTCCTGGGGATTACAATATTCCAGTCAGATTTTTTTTTAATCCCAACTTCTTATCTTCATTTGATTTAAGGACCAGAAAACCTGTTCAAAATCCAGTGCATGTTCTCTAATAAAGCCCTTCATAAGAATCATGATATTAGAGGGAGATGTCTAATTACACAGAACCTTCAGAAGAAAGAAGCTTAAAACAGTGATTAAATGTCGCTTTGGTGAGAACAGAGCAGATAAAACCAGGATAATTTTGTGGACACTCACTGATATAACTGCTTGCTTAACCAGCTTGGTGTCATCGATACAATCGAAGGCTGCAAGCAGCACCAAGTGTCCGTATTCTCCCTGTGAAACAGAGACTCAGATTCATGAACTGCTAAATGCACTACAAACAATGTATACATGATGTATACGTAGCTTTTCCATGTAGTATTTAAACATTTTTGGACATAAATCATAATTCATCTGATTGCACTCATTTGCTGAACTGCTTAATCCTATTAGGAACCTCGGGAGGCAGACGCCTACCCTTGCCGGCTCTGGGCGAGGGTGGGGTACACCCTGGGCAGCTCGCCAGACCATCGCAGGTCCAACACACAAATACACATCTATGTCTATACACGCAAAAAAATCCAGCTTACCGTTGCAAACTTCGCCATGTACGTCTTCATAGTTTTCACGATGACCTTCCGGTCCTGAAATACGAATTACACACACATTAAAAAGAGTGCAACTTCACAGGAAACGAGGTTCCGTCTTTCACTTCTATCTATTACGGGATATCAAAATCGGTGAGAACTCACCTTGGCCGTGCCGTGCCACAGGCAGTGCATAGCTACACGCGCACCATCGTGAGTATGCGCCATGTACACCACTGATTCCCTTATAGACTCGATCATTTCCTGCCATTCAGATTAATAACAGGGCTGTACAGTTCAGAACCGTGTGTTACATCCAAAACGCATTTGTTTTCATATTCGTGCTCTACGCAAGATGATTCACTTACTGTTCTCTGTTTGGTTGGCGCGTGGAGGAAGAAGTCGAGGAACACTTTGTGGACAAGCGAATGTTTAATCACGGCTTCTCTGTTAAGGGGAAAAAAAACACCCAAATCAGATTAAATAGATGCAATTACATGAAGCTCTTGTAATAAAAACACGTCTAAAATTGAGTGCTCTTAATTCCAACGCTGTGTTCCACTCTCTTCCTGATGTAGTGTGTACATTCATTTGCAAGTGTAACCAAAGGAGACATTCAAACAGAAATCAAGGTTGTATCCCAAATAATACAATACCATAACAATAAGACTACATAACACCACGCTGCCACAGCTGCATTATTAAATCCCTCATGATTACTTTTATTACTTCAGTGTGACGGTCACAGTTACCATGGCAGCAGATAGACAGGTAGACTCAAATCTCCTAATACCAGAGATAACTGTCCAACACCAAATCAACTAATCTTTAATTATTACCAAAATAATAGTCAACTAAACCATAAAGTAAAACTTAATCGTCATGCCATTGTTTCAACAAACTTAAGCAACATAACATTTACTTCCATCCAGTGTTGGTTCATTTCTTACCGACGTCTTGAATCTATGAGGGAAAAACTGAACCACTCCATAAAGTCTTCTGTCACATCCCGAAAACTTTCAATAGGGTTAAGGTCAGGACTCTGGGGTGCCTGAGCCTTAACCCCTGCCCAATACTCGAC
>JBCNYG010000024.1:32200873-32239095 GCA_039654305.1 Porochilus rendahli
AACAGCTCACCAGACCATCCCAGGGCAACACACACACACACACACACACACACGCACACACACACACAAATCTATTCCCACTCACACTTAGGGTCAATTTGAAACAGCCAGTTAACCTAATGTGCATGTCTTTGGACTGTTGGAGGAAACCAGAGAACCCAGAGGAAATCCATGCAAGCACGGGGAGAACATTCAAACCGAACACAGAAATGCCTGAGCCCAAGAAACAAACCCAGGCCGTTCATGCTGCGAGGTGGTCATGCTAACCACAGCGTCGCGCGTCTCACTACCCGTGATAATCACATTTCCAAAGTCAGACCCGAGCCAATGCTTTCTCTCCAACACGTCAAATACATAATCACTTCTTTCATAATATGAACTTCTTTTGGGGGAAACTTAGAGAAGTTATTAGGTCAATTAGGACACATGCTCAAGATACATATTTCATCCTTGCATCTCAGTCTAGGGTCTGGAACGAGAGGCTAATCGACAGTCAGACCATGGAGGAACAAAACAGTCAGAACTTGAACACAACCGCGAGATGGAAGTGCAGTTAGGACTGAGGAGTGTGATTGAAACACCTTTTCTCAAAGCAAGCTGAACTCTGACTCGCGTGTGGCTTGCTGTAGAGTATTGAAACCATATTCGCTTTCCATCCCAAGTAGAGGGGATTAAACGGTATGAAAGCAACAAGCTTTTAGTGGCGAGGCAATAGACCTGTGTTAAGACGACTTCAGAGAGAAAGAAGGAGTGCAGGAAGGATTAACAACTCTGCCTAATGAACCAAATAGTATTTAGCATGAAGCAATATACTTGTAAGTATTGCGGTATTATTATATGGAAAGCTCAGTTACCTTAATTGAATTTTAGTGAGTGTTACGAGTGACATCGCCAGAACTGAATATGGCAAGTATGGACGGGCGAGGATTGTGAATTTAACGACCAGACCACGGCACAGCACAGAACAGATGATACGTTTAATTACAACCTGGGCTTAATGTTTCGTGACAGGTTTATTTAACCACATGTCACGCTAAATAAATTGCACAAGCCTTTCACAGCCTGTCCATTCATCCATCTTTCTTTCTCAACCGGAGCAATTACAGGGAGTTTATAGGTTACTAATGATCTATTTTTTATTTACATCGTTTGCAAGAAACAGATGGAAAACCTTGTACGATAGTTGATTAAAACGTCTACTAGTCACTGCGGTGGGGAGGTGCTGACTAACTGGCAGCTGGGAACGAACGCAGATGAAATGTTTTACTTTCTATGGTTAATAATTTGAATAATATTAGCACATCGTGTACATCGTTCTTTTTCGAATCCTTTGAATATACACTACCCGGTCAATAAAAATAAATGTCACACACTCTAATATTTTCATGAAGTGCGTTTAGCCTTGATCACAGCATGTAATCTGCATGGCATTGTTGATCCAGTTGGTCCGGTCGAGGCTCAGCAACATTAACGTGGCAAAAAAATGAAGTCAGCCGATGAACTGAATGTTCTGAATGAGCAGGTTTTTACATCAATAGACTTTTTCTATCCTGATGGCACAAATATAAAACAGGGATTCAAATGATAAAAGAGTGGTTCAGGGAGCATAAGGAATCATGTTGACGTATGTTTTGGCACCCCAGAGTCCTGACCTTAACCCTGTTGAGAGTTTTCGGGATGTGCTGGAGAAGACTTTATGGAGGGGTTCAGTTTTTACCCCATCGATTCAAGACGCCGGTGAGAAATGAACCCAATATATATATATATATATGTATATGGCCAGTTGTAATTCATTCTCCAATCCAGCATTTTGGACCCCGTCACTGTGCATCACTAGCTCAGACACCAATCAAAACTTGATTCCAGATGTCACTGAGGCCAACGTTGATATTTTGAGTTGAGTCAGTTTACAATTACCTAAATAAAGTTGACACGAAGATGTCATTAGACCATTAAAATCTTGTCTTTGTTTGCTTCTATTTTGTTTGTCTGTAGTAACTTTGAATGAGGTTAAAAATCGCATTGTTACGAAGCACGGTTTGCTTGCATTTCCGTCTAGAATGAACTAGAACTCTCAAAGACTTTAAAGAGACGCTGTAACACACCACGTGTTCTCGGCGCATCGAGTTCCCCTGACTCGCCTCTGTAATAGCTTCTCTTAGTCTAGTTTGCTTTTCGTATCTACCTGTGCTGTAAATACTTTAACAATCGTTCACCTCAGGTTTAGTGGATGGTGTTGATTTAGTTACTTTAATGCCTCCTCCAGTAAATAATTGGTAATTATGACTTTATTTAAAAATGGAATACATAACACAGATTTAATATCTAATACCGTTAAGAGGTGACATAGAGACTCAACCTGCGTATGACTAAAACGTGTAATTTGATGCCTTCTTGCTTTGTTTATCAGCATTTTGATCACAATACAATTTGCAATGTATTGAATCTTGTCCTTTCTCTCAATTTTTTTTTTGCTTTGATATCAAAAAAGACTAATTAAAATGGCGAGGTAGCCCTTACTACTGCGGTGTTTCATTTGATAGTTTCATTGTGCATTTACGGATTAAGGCAACTCGATTCTTAAAAATGAAAGAATAAAATTGGAAAAAGCACTGAGCTGGAAGTATATAACTTCTTATCCAGGGTCTGCTGGGGCTGGCTTTAGCTTACCTGATAGAGAAGCAATATAGAGGATGGATGGATGGATGGATGGATGGATGGATGGATGGATGGATGGATGGATGGATGGATGGATGGATGGATGGGTGGAAGATTGAATGGATGGATGGATGGATTGGTGGATGGATGGATGAATGGATTATTGAATGGATTGTATTACAGACTTTAATACATAGCTAGACACTTTACCAGCCGCATTAAGTAACCTTTGTGCTTATTATCAATAAAAAAAAGAACATTGTACCAGCTTTTACAACCACATCCAGCTTTAGCTCACACCCGGTCACACCATTTATAGGAAACTGAAACATGTACCGGCTATTTCTACTGTACACACAGTATACTATGTTAGTCATCTTATCACTGAATCACGTATTGCAGGCAGAAAGTGTTGTCGTAGATGTACAGTAACCCTTTAAATTCTGGAACTTGATCCAGTTTTTCAATTCTTATCACTCATAAACAAATTAACTGGCCTCAGTGTGAATTGAAAATTGTGTTGTTAAATTTTGGGGATTCTTTTATATTAATTTTAATAATTCAATAGTATTGAATTTATTTGGCAATCAAATCAAGATTTTAAATCTCTATCCCTGTCATCCCCTGCCTCATCACTTTAATATTTCACATGTACATTTAGTCCTTTTTATTTAATGCCTTAAAGTAGATAATTTTTTTTATTAAATGTTTTATAAAAGTAAAGCTTACTGTATTACATTTCATAAAAACATTTAACTTTTCCTATGTAATAAAATCACCAATAAGCTCAAGTTGGGGATGATTCCTTTGCGGACAGATAAAAAAATCTCAGTTTCTCATCAAAACTTTTTGAAAACCTAAATGCGGTATGTGATTAATATATATGATATTAATTCATTTCTTTTCTGAACTGCTTAATTAGGGTCACAGGGAGGCTGGTGCTCATTTCAGCTGACTCTGGGAGAGAGCACAGTACACCCTAATTTTCCGAACCAATTATTCCTAATTTAGGTCGCAGGGAGCCCATTGTCGAAGCCCACAAGTAAAGTGACTGAAGTGATACAATACACCCTATTTGACCAGTGTTTTACACATACACTTAAATTTAACTCTGACACTCTGAAAAACAGCAGCCTTGCAGTTCCAAAAATCTTTATAAAATAGAACTATTTCAAAGAGATCTCAACCAATCTCAGAATCACAATCACACCATGTAACACCAAAACACCTTCTGTGTTGTTTTTACCTTGTCTGACGTGTTTTCAGAGGTTTTGAGCGTGTTTTTTAAACAAATAAATAAAATGCATTGATGCAGTGCCAATTTCTGGGTGTGGGAAAATGTGAAATCCTACGGGAAATTTCACATCCTACGGGAAATTTACCATCCTACAGGAGCGTTCAGACAGGCATATACAGTGACCTAATTACTTTATCAGGTACTTTGTCTGCACTGAAAAAATACCTACATGCCACTGATCCGGAACAATCATCTTTCATCTGCCCATGAAACATGCATGACTCAGCTTCCATAAATCATCATCTTGCACGGATTAATGCAAAGGATTTTCATAATGAATTATAAAATATGAGACACAATGAAGGGTGGCACGATGGTGCAGTAATTAGCACGTTTGCTTCACAGCCAAAATCCTGGGTTTGATTCCTGGGGTTGGATCGTTTCTTTGTGGAGTTTGCATGTTCTACCCGTGCTTACAAGGGTTTCCTCTGGGTACTCCGGTTCTCTCCCACAGTACAAAAACATGTACAGCAGGCTGATTAGTGGTGAAGTGAGTGTGAATGGTTGTATGTGTGTTTGACCTGCAGTTGCCTGGCGAGCTGTTCAGGATGTACCCCGCCTTCACCCGGAGTTGGCTGAGATGGGTGCCAGTCTGCCCGCGACCCATATTAAGAATAAGTGTCTTAGAAGATGAATGAATGAAACACGAGGAGATACTATATTATTTCTAATTCTTTATTATTTATTCATTTGTTTATTTCCTAAGCCGCTTAATACAAATTAGGGTGTAAAAAACACGAAAAGTGCTTCAAAATGTTTGGTGAAACCACTTTATCAGTAAAAGCGACATTATCAGGCTCCAGCCAGCAGGGGCGCCAGATCCCTTAGTGAGTGACGTCACGTCGTCACATATGTCTCTAGTTCCGGTTATAAGGTAACGCCATCGTGTATTTATATCATAGATGTGAAGGTTTATTTTACATTATTTATATAAATTAAATACTAAACAAACCCCTTAAATGTCCGGGGTACTGGGTAAGAAATAATGACTGTAATATCTATTTGTTTGTAATAAAACTGTAGGAATATATGCTGTTATAAGATTTTCCGTCTAGTTAGCTTAGCATAGCATCCTATATTGCGCATGCGTACACAGGCTGGTTAGTGACCGAGTTGTACAGCTTTATGTTCCGGGAAGCTCGATTAGAAGACTTTAAATGTAGTTTTTAATGTCTGGTTTAGGTGGATAATTGTCTTACCTGAAGTAACGGATATGGGGGTGTTGTGTAATGTTTTAATGTGATAAATTTATTGGATATAAGCGTTTGAACGTGAGTAGTTTCGTTATTTTTCATTGATTAGCTCTGGTATTTTAAACAGATTTCCCTTCACACCTCGTTGTTTTGTGGAATAGAGTTTCTACTTGTGAAGGTCATGGGTCCAAAAAAGAAAAGTGCCATCCCTGACAGGTAAGAAATGACGTCCACGCTTCACTTTTTAGTCAGAGAATTGTGTTTCTGTTTGTAGTTTAATCAGTGTGTGTCTCCAGATGGACTGATTATAAGGCAGTGGGCAAGAGGATCCCTGGCACGCGCTTTATCACCTTTAAAGTACCTTTAAAACAGGTGACGGATATAATAACGCACGTATACACACGACAATCATCTCACACTGTCTGTGTGCTGACTTCATGACCCCCCTTCCTGCCTCTAGGCTTTGAGAAGACACCTGAGTGAATCAGAAGTGTTCGGACCCCTCGATCTAATGGATGTGTTGAAGAAGGATGGTGAAGAACTTGGTCTTATCATTGATCTCACCTTTACCACACGCTACTACCAACCCCAGGTGACCGACACAACACCCACAACTGCATGTCCTGGATGCAAGAATTTAGTCACACTGTGAGATAGGATGCCTTTTGACATTTTGGGTCCTTTGGTTGTTGGGCAGGGTTTGTGCTGTCTGTTTGTTTTTTTCTGTTGTAAATCCACAAATAAGGATTCTCCTGTGTAGAAATTTCAGCCTCAAAACCTTACTCATTTAGCTTTCATTTTTTTAATGAGATGTTATTGTTATTACACTGCAGACAGGATTTTTAAAAGGATTACACTGAGCTTTCAGTGATCTCCAGATGGACAGTTGATCTTTTAAATTCTTGATGCAGATTTGATTGTGAAATAGAGACCACTGTAAGGCTTTAATGTAATACATGTTATCAAAATACAGGATGGTATCCTCATAGCACCACAGCTCATGTTGAAGTGTGTGTGTGTGTGTGTGTGTGTGAGTGTGTGTGTCTGTGTGTCTGTGTGTGTGTGTGTGTGTGTGTGTGTGGCAGGATTTACCAGACACACTGCATTACCTAAAGATATTTACAGCTGGACATGAGGTGCCAAGTGACTCCACCATCCTGAGCTTTAAAAAGGCAGTGAGAAGATTTCTGATTGATAATAAAAACAACGGTACTGTCACATAATAACAATAGCAATCATTGTCATCATTTTATTTATTATTACTATAATAATCAAAGGTTTATGAGTGGCTGGGATTTAAACATACAAACCACCACATTTTCAGATATTAGTACAGAGCTACACTTAAAGGGAATTAAAGCCAAACTTAATAAAAGCTTGCATGTATAGTATACTGTATGTCCATTCCCATCAAAGTTCTATGCAATTCTGTGCATTAATGGATTTAAATTAATTTTGAACAAACCATATGGAAATGTGCTACAATATTCCAGGGATTTAAGTGATGTATGATGCATCCTGATTACCCATGTTGTTGTGTTCTCAGATAAGCTGATTGGTGTTCACTGCACCCATGGCCTAAACCGAACTGGATACCTTGTGTGCAGGTAAGCGTGTATTTGTGTCGTTAATCCGTGTAGATGTGGTTTATACCTCACACTAGGCGAACAGAGAAACCTTCCAGCCCTTTATATCTACATAGAGATCAGATGTTTAAAGGAGCCGCCATGTTGCACCAAAGCAGAAGTCCAGAACGGGAAAAGCTCTGTAGTGAGTTCGAAATGTTTTGGTCGCACAAATCTGAAAGGAAAGTAAAGATTCGAAAGGAGGGGCATTGATCCTACATTGTGGTCTGTTAATAAGAACAGAGTCTCCTTCAGCAAGTTGATATAAAAATCCTGAGATATCTCAGTGGTAGTGTCTTACATTTGGCCTGGTCACTTACCAATATTGAAACACAATGATGGATTTGTGTGACTCTAATCAGGTCTCGGAGAAGCTGGCACCTATTACAGCCGACACTGGGTGAAGGCGGGGTACACCCTGAACAGTTCGCCAGTCCATCGCACCGCAACACACACACAAGAATTTACTCTCAGACCTAGGGTCAACTTGGAACAGCCAGTTTGCATAATGTGTATATCTTTGGACTGTGGGAGGAAACCAGAGTACCAGAATGAAACCCACATAAGCATGTGGAGAACATGCAACCTCCACACAGAAACGCCATCACTGAGCCCAGGACTCGGACGCAAGACCACCTCGCCACGAGGCGGACGTGCTAACCACTACGCCACCATGCCGCCTCTAACCTAATTAGACAAAATTAAGTCCACCAAACTGAGTGTCAAAGCAGGCATGTACTACTGCTGACTGATAAGGAACATGTGTTTTGTAGAGATCTCGTAATTCATCTGGCAGACAAGTTTAAAACCTAAAGCGGCAGACAAACTGTACATGTGTAGAGGAAAAACAGTTTTAGATGGAAACACTGTGTGTGTGTGTGTGTGTGTGTGTGTGTGTGTGTGTGTGTGTGTGTGTGTGTGTGTGTGTGTTTCACTGGTTGCAGATACCTAATTGATGTAGATGGTGTTGAACCTCAAGAAGCAATTGAACGTAAGCAATTAATATCTTTTAATAATTTTATTAGCTAACTTAATAAATATGCAATACTTTACTTTACAGTACTTTTTTTTATCACTTTATATATTTTTATTATAATTGAATTAGCGACTTGGCAGCTATGGAATTGGGTTTCTTCCGTCCATGTGTATTGCTTGTTAGTGTGGTAATTTTGGAAGGAAATGGCATTGGATCACCAAATTTGGTTAATGGGTCCCCCTCAGGGGCAAATTGGGTAGGGTTTTACATGGGTCACCTTAACCTTGTTTCAAGGTTGCATGCTAATTACCAAATGAGTAAAACCAGTGGTTACAATAGACAATACAGAATGCTGCTGAGTGAGTTCTGGTTGTGCCCGAGTTTTGCTTATGATTTATTTTTTAAGTCTGTACTTTTTTGCTTGATGATCCATTTTAGTGTAGATGATTGTGTTTTGTTGTATCTTGTGAAAACTGCATATAACTCTTTTTCCATATTTGGGTTATTTAATTGTGTTATAATGTCGTAAACGCCCCTTAAATTAAATTAAATTCAAGGTCACAAGTTACTATTGGTCCTTCTAAAGAAAAGCATCTGGATCCCTGTGATCTATTTTATTTCAAATAATCTGCCATATGGCATTAATCTTAGACAGATGAGGAGAGAGGAACAGTCAGTATAGACACTGACTGGTAGTTAGGTAAGACATAGGGAGGTTTTCTTCCAGGAGACATTAAAAAAAGTGCCTTAAAAGTCCTTAAATATAACTTGCCTTCAGCTGTAGAAAGGAACCCTGTTATTGGTTGCTCACTGTTATTGTTAAAACCTCTTTTATACTTTTCCAGTATTCAACAAGTCTCGCGGTCACTCTATAGAGAGGCTGAATTACCTGGATGATCTAAAATCAGGACCAAAACGCAGGTATTAAGATTTTTTCGAAGAATATTTCAATTTGATCACACCAGAGTACCCTAATGTGGTATATTGATTTAAACCGTAATAAACCTGGCGTTGCAGTAATGATGGAATGGAGGTGCCAGAGCAGGAGCCTGTTATGGGTGGAGCCAGAAACAGAAGGCATGACTCAATGACCGTCAACGAACCTCACCCTTCCTTCAGACAGAGGGAAGATTATCAGGATCGTTTTGAGTAAGCATGTGTGTGATACTCATTACAGAGCCCAAAAAGGGTCATGTGACCCTTTCACAGGCTCAAATTCTTTCTGACTGCTTTTCTCCTCCACAGGCCTTTCAACCAGAGATGGAACAATGACCAGAGAAGACCCTACCCACCTCCTCTGTTTCCCGCACCCCCTCACTGGGCTCCTCCTCCTCTTCTACCCACGTCACCTTTCCGCGGCCCGCCTCCTCTCCTACCACCACCACCTCACGCAAGGTCAGGCTTTACAGCGAACTGTTACCCCAGACCTTTTCTAAATCCCACCTTCTTGCCACGCTACACCTTCGGAGAACAGCCCCAATACACAGACAAGAAAAAACACAGAACTGCTCAAAAACACTCCAAGACATCTCCATACTCAAAATGACTGTAACCACTGCATTCTCTTTCGCGTTAGCAGCGTGCACATCAACTAAGGAGTTGGAGTTTATTCATTTTATTGATCTTTATCTTTTTAGCTTTAAACTGTATTTAATTAATGAAGAAATAGACATTTGTACTATCAGATTTTTTAAAAACTGGATCAGAATGTTACTCTCAGAAGGCTGCTGTGTCTCAAATCGTCAGTTTCTGTAGTGCGCAAGCCTGTCTACTGCCAGAAATCCCTTTGAAGTTGTCTTTGAAGTTGTCTTTGAAGTTGTAAGAGATAGGTAGTGGATACTTTGCTTTCGCTGTTCTCATCCCGATCAACAAGACGGAGGATGTGGCGCCACACAAAGGTCACTGTGGTGAGTGTACTTGCCCTCCTGATACCACTTTTAAAAAGAATATTGAGAACTAAGCCCATTTAGTGTAATTGAGGTAACATTCTTAAAGACTACCTGCTGCAGGGAGAATCTCTTCATTCAAATCCACTTTATTAAATACTTTTAAATGTAATACTACATTGTGATTATTTCTAAATATCCAGCAGCTCCTAACATTAAAGTAATCAATATGTATATTTAGATGATTATCCAAGAACTGAGATATGGCTATTGGAGTAGTTAAACATTAGCTAGCTAGCAATAACACTATTTATTTTGAACTACTCTGGGAACCATCTGTCAGTGTAATGCTAATTGTATTCAATGTGCTAATTGCTGAGGTGGCTAACATATGTTACAGTGCCTTTAAAATGAGCATGAGGGGGTTGTAGGATCAAATCATTATTATCTTGAGGGAACTTGGTGGAACCATGATGATCATGACAATTTTTGACTGTCAAAAATCTTACCCTGATTTAATATGATTTGATGGCAGTCGTGATAGAACGTAGGAGTCGAAGCTTAACAGAGCATAGCAGACCTTGATGCGCCATAGTAAGGGAACTTGATGAACTTGGAAACGGGATCCCTTCAAGTTTCATCTCTTGGATGTGCCCTGCCTCCTTTGCATACTCCAAGTGTGGTTATGAATCATGGAGCTCCATGCTTTTTTGAGTCATAAAGATCATGGACATTGTGGCTTCAGTGTAACCACAGAATTGGTGGAAAGTTAACATACATTAGCTTGACAGTCCAAAAATATGTATGGGTGATTTTATAAGAGAGAAACTACCAAGCTAGCTTTTAATGTTTACCTACAGACATAATCATCTCACTTTGTAACGATAATCAGCCAGCTATGTTAGTTGTATTACTATAAGGTGCTACTTGCTAATTTGATACAGGTTGCATAAAATAAACTAGCTACTGTTGTTACCTTTAGAGGTTGTTAGCTAACAGAATATGATAGCTAGTTTATTTCATGGAAAGTTTAATATATAGTGATCGACAGAATAATTGACTGATTTGAAGAGAGAATTTTGAAGGGGACATTTTGTCTTTAGAAATTAGGTGGTGGTTTATCAACTGGCTTACATTCGCACATAGCATAAAATGTTATCAGTTTACTTTAGCACTGTTTTTGCCCTACACCGCTGTACTAAACACTCAAGTGCAGCCCGTACAAGTAATTTGGGAAACAGCTCCTGATTTGATACTGCCATGTGATACAAATTATTTCGATCTTGCTTTTACTAACTGTTGCAAAAACCTTTATTTCAAGGACTTCTTAAGACGTGCGTTTTACAGAGCTTATTTTTCTATTTTGAGTTTAAAATAGAAAAGTTTTATTTCTAACTGTCACGCCCAATATGATTGTGTTTTTTTGCTTCTATATAAATGTAGTGAGTTGCAAGATGGGACACGGTTTATATTGAAAACTATAAGGTTTGCACATCTGCTCTTGATGTCAGCATTCAGATTGTGTGTAAAGTTAAATAAAGGACATGTATCTGATGTTCTGTCATATTCTTTCTCTTGATTATTTTGTACTAGGACAAATTTTTTTTATATTTCATGAACAAAATGCTCTACACCTTGTAATATTTATTGCTTACAAGATCCATATCTCGTCGTTGTTCATGTAATCTCTGTCACACAGTGATGTCCATCTGGAACCAGCTAGCATTAGGGGTGTCAAGTTCAGTAAGATCATCCAGCCTTTTTGGAGGTCGTACAGTGGGACTCTCGGATAGTATATGCCGAAGTGTCTACATCTGTACACACTTTTTGCCTGAAATACTCGGTAGGGCACATTTTCTAGCCCCTACCCTGTTTAGGGAGAGCAGAGTAGATCCCAGAGTTTGGGGGAAATGGTGCTCTTTATGTTTGGACATTGTTTGTGGTGTCCCCCAGGGGTTAGTGTTAATACAGGTTTACTTTGTATACCAATGACATCTCAAAAATACTAAAACTGGTTTTATTTGCTGATGATACAAACATATATTGTGCTGGGAAAGATTTCCGACAATAAGTGGAAAACATAAACATTAAAATGGAAAAACTGAAGTTGTGGTTTTATGTAAACAGGTTATTATTAAACTTAAGCAAAACAAAAATTATGGGGTTTTTTGGCAATTGTAGAATAAAGGTGCAAAGAAAAATACAAATAGGTGGAGCTGATATTGAGAAAATCAATGAAATTAAATATCTTGGGGTGATAACTGATGATGAAAACAAACTGGAAACCACTGTAAAAGCACAGGATTAGTGAATTATGATTTTGATGAATAAACTTGTATTATGATTGGTAAAAGTGTATTAAATTGTTGTTGAACTGTTAAATGATTTATGTGTAAAAACGTGAATAGACCTTTGCTAAAGCCTCAGACAAGTGAGGGAAGCAGAAAAGCCCAAAGCCCAAGATCTACAACATAATGGCAACAACACCTGGATTAAACAATATCTGAGCCACAGTCTTCTCTGAAAAGACAGAAAATAATAAATAAAAATAGTGGCGATGCTTAACACTAGCAAACTGTGTGTGTGTGTGTGTGTGTCCATATCCATATCCATATCCATATCCAGCCTTGAGTGGATTTTGGTGTCTTCGAATGCTCATTTGCAGACACCTGCTGTGCTGAACTGCTATTGTTTTCACTCTGACCAAATAACATGTTCCTGAACCTTTTTTTTGAATGGCTAAACAATCTGCTGATTTTGTCTCCTTTGATTAAATAAAACTGCTCTTAATTTTTAATCCACCTCTCCTGGTGAATTGACCTGTGTCTGCCACGACACAACATGTAAAACATTTGGATTCAAAAATATCAAGAACGATTGCAGTTTTTCGCAAAGCAAAACATGTATTGGATCACAACTCACTTTTCATCTTTTACAGCTCACTGGTTTCACCATATTTCAGTTACTGCGTAGAGGTTTGGTGGAATAATTATAAAACCACAGTATAGCCACTAACTACTCTGCAAACAAAGAGCAGTAAGAATTATTCACAAAGTAGGTAATTGAGATCACACAAAAATTTAGTTCTTTCAGTCCAGCATATTAGAAGTTATGAATCAGATGGAATACAGACAGGACAAATTATGTTTAAAGCCAAAAAACAACTTACATATCTATTCACAACTTGTTTGCAGAAAGAAAAGGCAGGGAAAAGCTAATTGTTTTTCATTATTTTTCTTCAAATCTGTAAAAATACGAACAACCAGGACATTTTACAGGACTGTGCACTGCCACTGTTGTGACGTAAGCTTCTGGAAGTATCTTACACATCACTCTCGTGACGTAAGTTACTGCCAGTAGTGGGCGGTATAACCAGGAGAACACCGGAAGTTCAATGCGACGGGGAGACGAACCGGAGGTGTTTGCGCAACTCTGTTGTGGTTAAATATCGTTTTGTTTCGGTTGTATCTAATTAATGCCACTTTAGTTGTTTGTGTTCAGGCTTTACATTTCTGTTAAAATGTAGTTTGTAAAACTGACAACTAAATTAGAGTTTCCGCTGTGTGGAAATGTGTTTAAAACAAAACCTAGCCATAGTTTTGCTAACTAGTGAGCTCCGTGTTTGTGGTCAGGATTAGCATTCCCGATTAGCTACACGACTAGCTTTAAGCTTTGTAATCGGAGTAATATAAACAGATTGGAGATCGAGGTATTCGTGGTGGTTGTGTGAGGCGAGGATGGAGGAAACTGTGGTGTGTGTGAAGCCTGACAGCACCGTGGCTGTGAGGAAACAACAAACGGAGCAACACGACAAGCCGAGGAAAAAGATCTTGGACGAGGATGAATATATCGAGGTGATTTTTACACGGTTGTTTAACTCTTAACTGTTTGGTGAAGCTGTTCGGTAAACATAACGTCATGTACAAAAGATCATGGATGAGTAAAGAGTAAGATCCCCAGATATTTAAACTCAGGAGAAGAAGGCAAAGCTAATCACCTCAGAAGTCATAGGATGTTAGGCCGAATCATTTTCATATCTTATTATATGTTTATCCTGAATCATGTAAAAATGTTTTAGCATTGGCACGTACCTTAATGATAATTCTGCTTGAGTGACCAAAAGGTTGTGAGTTCAAATCTCAACCCTAGAGCTACTGCTGAAACCCTGAACCACAAGTAGACACTACGATTAGTTATATAGACTTTGTTCTTGTTATTTTGGGATGAATTGAGAAATCATTTGTTTTCAGCTATTTGACAAACCATTTACTCCAACAAGCAGCACGGGGAGGGTGTGCTATCTCAGCCGGCATTAGGCGGCATCATGAACCGCACGCCAGACCAACACAGGACCAACACACAGCCACACACAGACACGAATCCGTTCACACTAACAGGTACAATTTGGAAAAGCCAGTTAGCCTAGTGTGTGTGTCTTTTGACTGAAGGAGAAAACCGGAGTACATGGGAGAAAACCATGCACGCATTGGGTGAACATGCGAACTCCACACTGTAACGCCCAAGCGCAAGACTCCAAACCAGGACCTTCTTCCTGTGAGGCGGACGCGCTAACCACTATGCCACTGTGCTGCCCTCGTTTATTTTCAGTGACATGTTTATCCTGAACAGTGCTTTGGTTGATCCCAGGAAACTGGGTTAAGAGCAGGGGCATCTTTGGCCTAATTGTTAGACGAGTGGGTTTGGGACTGAAAGGTCACTGGTTCGATTCCTGAACCGGCCATGAAAAATGCCTGGCGTTAACGGGAATGAGCAGTACCTTCCCCTTCCTCAGCCTTAATAGTTGAAATGTCTTTGAGTAAAGCACATAACCCCTAACAGCTCAATGTGTTTGCCCACTGCTTCGAGTGTGTGCTCATGGTTTGTGTGTGCCTGATCACTGGGGATACGTTAACTGGGCTGCAGGATTTGTAAGATTATATGCACATATGAACACACAACTATGCCTATGATAGATTAGCCACCTATCAGCCAAAATGTTTTTGTAAAGCATGAAAGCCTACATGGACATTAAAAACAACACGAACATTAATCTATGCTTAGGATTGAACCATGAACCCCCGAAGCCATGAGGCGGTCGATATATGAAAAATAATGCTGTGAATGTGTGTCAAATTTTGAAATAAGTGTCAATGCATCATATATTAGATAGTCATCAAGATTGCTTTGTCTTTGTTGTACAGTGACAGGTCAACTTGTGTTAATCCTTTTGCTAATTTCGATCATTATTGTTTTGGTTCCTGTGTGTAGAGTCTGGAGCAGATCATTCAGAGGGATTTCTTCCCTGATGTCAGTAAACTGCGAGCACAGAAAGATTACCTGGAGGCCGAGGAGAATGGTGACCTGCAGAGAATGAGGGAGATTGCTATCAAATATGGCGCGGCCATGGCCAAATACACCCCGCGCACATACGTCCCCTGTGAGTTCCATCACCGTTACTGAGACAGGTTTAAGTGCCACTGAAAGGATATTTTATTAAGAAAAAAAAACACATACACACAAATTTTCTGTTGTCATGCCGTGTGTGTATTTTATTGGCTGCAAATATTAGTTTAAAAATGAAGCTGGTTGGTTGATTTTCAGAACTTTTATTTAATTGTGTGTTTTCAGACGTCACCCCGTCGTCATTTGAGACTCCTGATGGTCATGCAGCTTCTCCGTCCGTTTCACTCAGTAAATCCAGGACAGGCCGAGACACAGAGCACGGTATGCCATCCCACAGCACATGACTGTTTTATGGTACAGGGCTCTGTACGGCATGCTTCTCTGCTGCATTTAATAAAATGAAAAACTTGTCACCATTCAGCAGATGGGCTCGGTTTATCTGAAAGGTCTTTACTGCATTATAAAGGACGTACAAACCATTAGTTCACAATCTACTACACAGTATGTATAGGTTGTAATGATTTCAGGATGCCCTTGATTGACACAAGCCAGTCTGTGCTCTTAATGCCAGTCCCGAGCCTGGATGAATGAGGAGGGTTGCATCAGGAAGGGCAACCGGTGTAAAACATGTTACACATCAAACATACAGATTAGGTCCTTCAAGTAAGAACCGCTGTGGCAACCCCCAGTTGGAAAACTCGAAAGGAGAAGTAGTGCATATTTAAACTGGTGCTACGTTTAGGTGGTACTCATAACTCTGCTCTGCTCCTCAGGTGGAAAAGACGGCGAGAAAGAGGAGAAGGAGCTGCCGTCTCTGGATCATTTCCTCTCAAAGAACACGAGTGAGGATAACGCATCATTCGAACAGATCATGGCTTTGGCGCAGGATAAGGAGAAGCTGAGGAATGCCTGGCTGTACGAGGCTGAGAGCGAGTTTAAACAGGTTAGCACCACCTTAACTCATGTGCTGTGTGTGTGCGCGCGCACATTGTTTATTTATAAAGTTGTTATTATTATGTTGCAGAGACGAGAGGACAATCTGGCTCTTCCCTCGTCTGAGACTCAGGCTCTGGAGTGTGTGAAGGCCGGAGTTGAGACGTGGGAGTATACAGCGAAAAACGCCCTCATGTACTACCCCGAAGGTGAAAAATGCACGCATCACAAACACAAGCAGACACACAAATACACTCTTTGTATGGCTCTTATTTAGTGCTGTGACACAGTGTTTGCCCCTTTCTAATTTTCTTTTGTTTTTAATAAACAACAGTAGAGGAAATCAGTAAGGGGGCAAATACTTTTTACAAATACTATGCTTTTTATCTGTGTCTCTGCCCATCCTTTTGCTTATACAATGTGCCCTGAAGCTTCATTCGATGAGTTGGGTTCATTTTTAGAATGTTGCCACGACGCCACATTGTTTTTGGGATGATCATTGCCGAACCTGTATTTACACGATGTGTGTGGATCCATGAACAGGTGTGAAGGACGACACGGTGTTCAAGAAGCCGAGAGAAGTTTTGTACAAAAACACGCGCTTTGACGTGGACCCGTTCTGTAAAGCCCTCAACAAATCACAGATCCAACAGGCGGCGGCTCTCAATGCTCAGGTAACTCCACCCACCTATTGAGAACTCTGCACGCTCTTACACATCTTACACACCTTCATATGCAGGGAACACTGCTCTGTGACAACCTGTGAAATGTAGCTCCACCCACTCTCCGTCTGTGTTCTGATTTGTTTGTATGTGTTATTTGTGTTCAGTTTAAATTAGGAAAGGTGGGACCAGACGGAAAAGAGCTGCTGTCACATGAGTCTCCTAAAGTCAATGGCTACGGTTTTGTGGGAGAGGCTTCACCTGCACCAGGTAAGTTACAGCACACTTACTAACACTCTCTCACCTGCTGTTATGTGCAGTGTTCTTAATGTTCTTAATTTTATGGTGCGGCAGGTGTATGTGAGTCTCCCTTGATGACATGGGGAGAGATTGAGGACACGCCCTTCAGACTGGATGGCTCAGACACACCGCTCATAGAGAGGAGCCATGGCCCAGCATTTAAGGTGATGTAAGATAAACCACATAAACACACACACACACACTGCTGCAGTAAATAGTACTGATCATCCTAAAGTTTATTGTAACACATAATATGGAAGCGCATGATGCTCAGGTGTCTTAATTATGTTAATAATTGTTAATATAACAATTATGTTAATATATGTTAATAATGTTGTGGTGTGTGTGTTTAGATCCCTGAGCCTGGACGCAGAGAGAGACTCGGATTAAAAATGGCCAATGAAGTGGCCGCTAAAAACAGAGCAAAGAAACAGGAAGCTCTCCGTAAAGTTACAGAAAATCTTGCCAGGTATGACACACACACACACACACACGTCCTTATTATCCAACTGAACAAGGCATTATACTGCCGCTATAAAAGCATTCAAGCACATCATGTTGTTATGGTAACAGTACATGCACAGTGATTAAGATTAGGTGATTGCTTGAAAGTGCATGTTTTCGGATATTTACAGTAGAGAATAGTATGTTCTTTATATTTTTGTATCTTTGTGTGGGAATCAGTGTTACGTACGCGGTGATGTGGCTCTAAAGTAGCTCTCTAGCCATTTGCCTGGAAAAGCAAGCCAGTTCTTAGAGCATTCACAATAACTGGAAAAATGTACATCAGACTCCTGCTGATGTGAGTACAATTACTTCCTAAAGTTTCTGATTCCTCCTTATATTCCTTTTTTGTCTGTTTTTCAGTTTGACTCCAAAAGGTTTGAGTCCAGCAGCTCTGTCTCCAGCTCTGCAGCGCCTCGTCAACCGCTCGTCCAGGAAGTACACTGATAAAGCCCTACGTGCAAGCTATACTCCTTCACCATCTCACAGAGTGACAGGAACCAAAACTCCTCTCAATCACTCGGAATCCTTACACACACCGACACCAGGCAAAACCCACACTCCGGCCTCACATGACCCCGCCTCCATCACAGACAATCTGTTACAGCTGCCAAAGAGGAGAAAGGCATCTGATTTCTTCTGAGGATATCATGAAAAGCACCAAGGACATTATTCCCACAATCTGTTTCCTGGTTTGGATTTCTGAGTCTCATCGTCCTTATTAGTTTAAAGTGTAATGGGTATTAAAGTACCTTTTTTTTGTACAGTTTAGCAAAAATGTTATTTGTTTTATTTTTGGTTCTCGTTAAACTGGTAAAATATGAAAATATTTTTGAACAACTGAATGAGTGAGAATAATATTCATTTGTGGCCTGCCCTGTTTAATTAGCAGTAAAAATTTTGAACAGATGGTTTCAACAAAGTTTATAAAACTAAAATCAATAATTGTGGTACAGTAGAAGAACAGTCTATTCTTGTATGTAAGGTGCAATCTGTAGTAATGTGCTGTTTAGGCCTTGTAATTGGACTTCAAGGCAGCAATATGCCCCTATATAGAGCCAAAAAGTCACATTCATGCTTAAAAGCAATAGCTCAAATGGAAAAATACAAACAAGTACCTTGGAAAGTTATATCCCTCTGACAAGTTTATATAATAGATAAATAAGACTCAACAGTGGTGAGAAAACATGATTAAACTTCATTTTACTTCATATTTACTGCTTTTATTTGCCCTGTTGGTGCCCTTTTATTCAATTATGTCTATATAGAGTTCTGTGCAAATGTTTTAGGCACCCAATATTTTTAGTATGTACATTGCTATTGATTTTTATTTTTTTAACTTGTATATTATCAAGTTAGTACAAAAAACACTTTAGGTTTCCAAACATTATTTTTCAGCACAAAATAACATGTCAATAAAGAAAGCAGCGTGTTACTTATAAGAGACTTCTTTTCATACAAAATTATAATGAAGGCCACTGTGATTTACATACAAATAAAGAATTAAGTGTGACAGTCAACATTTCCAGGAGAACTGGAGCTGGTTCTGTAAGATACTCGGTGGATACTGTACACACAGGAATGGTGTAGAACAAAGATGCCTTATATTTACAAATAAACACTGACATTAAATTAAATTAAAGATCTCTACATGAAAATTTTATAAAGCACAGTAAGTGATAATAAATGAAACATTCAATAGGTGTGATGACTTTTTGTTTAAAAATAGAATAGCATCAGGTCCAGTTTGTGCAGTTTTACAAGTACAGTGCCTACCAAGTATCTTACTGAACCAGCCTCAGTTCTCCTGGAAATGTTGACTGTCACACTTGTTTCTTTATTTGCATGTAAATCGCAGCAGCCTTCTTTATATTTTTCTCTGAAAATTGGTCTCTTATACGTAATATGCTGCTTTCTTTATTGACATACTGTTCTAACATTTTTTTAAAAAGTAACATTTCATTTTGTGCTCGAAAACAAATGTTTGAAACTAAAGCTTCTTAGTTCTTACTTGCTAATACACAAATTATAAAATAAAAGTCTATAGCAAAGTTTATACAAAAAAAAATAGGGTGCCTAAAACTTTTGCACAGTAGTGTGTGTGTGTGTGTGTGTGTGTGTACACATTTATTTATGGATATGTAACACACACAACGACCCGCCACCAATTTATTCATTGGTAGGACACACATGAACTGTTGAAACGGAACTAATGTTTTAACCCTTGTTCCTTGAGGATTCTCTAAAGCAGAGAACTTCCGCCTAACTTCCGATTGTTTGCCGCTGATTCGTGTCATGGAATATTACCATAAAATAAATTTATTTCAACTTTTTTTGACACCTCTTCCGCTCAGAATACGGTAATGTTCGCGACGCTTTTCGTCGCAGAAAAGAAATACCTTCAGAGAAAATTAATGACCTTAAACTGTTTTTGGAGTTTCCACTATGTTCATAGCATCAGGAGAAGCCGCCGCCACATCTAGGCCCTGAAGCGGAATCGGTTGCTAGGCAACCACTCCAACGCATTTACTGCTAATTACTATTATGGATGCTGTATTTTCAATAACAAAATCTATGCTTTTTTTATTTATTTTTTTTTATTACCACTCGACTGATATAAATAAGGAAAAACTCTTGACAAAGTAAACAAATGTGAGTTATGATTTTCAGTGCATCATTTTCTTTAAATACACACACACACACACACACACACACACACATTACCTGTTACAGTTTTTTGTTCCATTCTCTGGATGCATTTTTTCCTGGTATTTCTTTGAGTAATCTAAATTCCTGGTGAGAGAGGCTGCTTGAACTGTCTTTTTGAGAAGACCTTGTAAACACTGAACCCATCCACCTTCCCCATTGATGATATCTGGATCTTTTTTTCTTTTTTATATGAGGTTTGTTTTGTTTGAGCTGCCCTTTTGAGTGTAAATTAAGCAGAATGTACAATGTACAAGATTACTTCAGCAACTGCAAGATGTGCAACTAATTTTTAATAAATTAGAGAGAAACTGGAAACTGACAATGAACAAACCCTTTTCAACAAACATACCCTTCTGAATGTGTGTGTTTTCGTGGTGTGTTACCAGTAAACTTCACGTGTTTTCAGTTTACTGATCAGTTACATCCTTTAAAATTTCTACTTATTGTTCTTTTTTTCTTCTTGTTGATAGTTTTCGCTTGTTTGATAGTTTATTCTTTGTTCTTTACATCTTGGACAGTCGAACTAAGCATTTCACTGCATATTGTACTGTGTATAATTTGTATGTGACAAATAAAATTTGAATTTGAATTTGTTTATGGATCAGGATTGAACAGGTTCAGACTGTTGGCTGAAATGTGAGGGGAAAAAACAGTGCCATTACTTCTGAACACCAAGGTTCCAGCAGAAGGTGTATTTCTACCGATTCTGTGTGAAACCAAAGAGAGATGCAAGTAGTGCAGTGTGTAATAAGAAACCAAACATTTTCCATGCAGTGAAGGTCAGGACTCTGTGGTGCTGATTCATGCGTGGAAATAATTCCTTTTGCTCCCTGAAACACTCTTTAACTATTTTAGCCTACATTTATGAAATTAAAGTCCATGCTGGGATCACCTGCTTATTCAATATATTCAGGTCATCAGCTGATTTAATTTTATTGCCACATTATGCTGCTGAGCCTTGACCTGACCAACAGAAGCAATGTGAGATCATAGCACTGCCCTCAGAGGCTTGCACAGACCCAACCGATGCTTTGGAACTGGGTAAATCTGGATTAATCTGACCACGTGACCTTTCTCTGTTGTTCCATTATAGAATTATTATGCTCCTTAGCAAATTTAGGCTTTTTCAAAGTATTCCTTTTATTCTCATTATTCTCTATTAAATTCACTATCAAATGATTAGCTTTCAACACTTTGTATGTATGGAAATGTTCTTTCTTTCACTATTAAATGTAGCCGTGAGTTTTACCATCAATTTTTTCACAGTTCTATTGCACTCTGTCTAGTTTTTTGCTCAAAGTTGATGATTCAGCATTTCATTCAGGTTTTAATTAGCACTGGACAGTTTTTAACCCAATTTCTGAAATTTTAGCGATTTCCTTAGTTGTTGTCTTTGCTTGATGTAGGTCAAGAATGTGCCTTAGTAATTTACACAGTAACATATCTTCCAGGGCGGCATGTTGGTATAATGGTTAGGATGTCTGCCTCTCAGTCCTGGGCTTGGCAAGGACACTTCTGTGTGGAGTTTTCTTATTCTCCCTGTGCTTGTGTGGGTTTTCTCCTGGTACTCTGGTTTCCTCCCACAGACCAAAGACATGCACCTTGGATTTAATAGCTGTTGCAAATTGCCCCTAGATGCAGATTTGAATAGTTGTGTGTGTTGGCCATGCGATGGACCGGAGAGCAGTTCAGTGTGTACCCAGTCTTCACCCAGAGTTGGCTCTAGCCTCCGGGACTCTAGTAGGATAAAGTGGTTCGGCAAATCAAAGAATGAAGATCCAACACCATAGACATGTGATACGCCTTCTGACATCAACACTTTGAAAAATGAGAATCTACTAACTTACTTGATGCATCAGTTAGGGTTAAAATTAGCAGAACAACAATAATAATTACTGCAGTAATAATAAAAATACAATGTTCTAAAAAAAATAATAGGATTTTTTTTTTTTTACTAAATATAGGTTGGTTTTGTAATGCTGTCAATGTG
The DNA here is from genome assembly GCA_039654305.1 of Porochilus rendahli. NCBI lineage: Eukaryota > Metazoa > Chordata > Actinopteri > Siluriformes > Plotosidae > Porochilus > Porochilus rendahli. Next base: position 32,223,010 of record JBCNYG010000024.1, read on the forward strand.
GGGTAAAACAAATAGAACAAAATGAAACCCAGCAGGTGGGGTTACTGGCATGTGGTGAATGTTGAGCAGCTGTTCAGTGTTGCTTGAAATACAACCTAAATGCAGTAGGTTAGGGTTAATAGTCCATTAGCTGTTATAGTTTTAATGGTTAGGATTTGGGTTAAATGTTTACTTATTACTTAAAAACTTACTTATTACTAATATGTTGAAAACTCCTGTCTACTTAAGCTTACCTTGGACTTTGGGCTTAAACATCTAATGATATATAGATGTGTTTATAAAAACTGTGATAATAATAAGGATGGTTATTAGTGTGAATAATTAAAAAATTCCATTATCATTGTTACTATAGTTACTATTATTGTTGTTGTTTGCTTGCTTATTTATTTATCTATTTAATAATGTATCTAAACCATAGTCTGTTCATTTAAACCTCCAACAGAGATCTCTACTCTGATTGGCTGCAATACACATCAGAACCCCGCCCCTTGTCTAAAAGATGATTGGTTGCGTTTTCGGAGCGAGTTCTTTTTCTTATTCCTGATTGGTTGACCGCCTGGTAGGGATTGTTTTGATGGAGCGATGCCTTATCTGTGAGGAGAGAACGCGGCCATTTTGTTACAGCTCGGTTGTAAATTTGTTATTAAGGCGAAGAAAAACAACAAACTCTGACACTATGTAATACCACATGCTCTTTATTTTAAGTAGCACTCGTGGTTAGAGTCGGAGTCGTACCTGTGCGAGTGTGTGTGTGTGAGAGAGAGAGAGAGTGTGTGTGTGTATGTATGAGAGAGTGTCTGTGTGAGTTTATTATGAAGGAGCGAGCAGGGTCTGGCTGGGAGTAGATGTGATCCGAACAGAGCGTTCCAGTGCTGACGGAGGTCGCTTTCTCCGGGACATTTTCTTCTCGGTGTCGCTGTTATGAATGGAGGATAAATAACAATACTAATTATAATAAATGGTGGCGACATCTGACCGCAGCTCTCCCCGCCTCCTCGTCGCTCTTCTCTCCGTCCTGACGCTCACGGATCCGCCGCTGACCGGTAAGCACAGCACGCTGATCACTAGCACTAAGCAACGAGGACACATGCTAGCTTTCACACAGGATTAGCTGCTTTATTCACTCACTGGACTTACATACATCACGGGTTGTGATCTTAACCACTCAGTGATCAACCAGCCAGCATGGTTTAATACTACATGTGTGTATTTTTAATAGTTTAACACGATAAAGCTAATGTAGCCACCAGGCTAACTGCTAAAGCGGCCTGCTACCTTACTGTGTTCTCTGTTAGCAAATTTGAATAACTTTAAATGACATTTCTACTCAGTTAGAGTGATATCACTGACAGACTAGACATTTCAAACAGTATGGGGTTTTTATATGAATAATTTATATAAACACTGGTAAAAGATACAGGCCAGAGAGCTGTCAATGGTGCTGAAACTAGAGATAGGAACACCCCCGGTGTGGTAACTACTGAATACTACTAGTCAGTTTATTTACATTTTCAGCATTTGGAAGTCGCTCACCTTATCCAGAGCGACTTATAATTATAATTTTTATGGAAGTGAGCAATTAAGCGTTCAGGGCCTTGCTCAAGGGCCCAACAGCCACCATCACGGTGTAGGTTCTCCTTACAGTTTTGTTTAAAGCAACCTAGAAGTGCAGGTTAATCAGTTTTGTTCATGATAAACCCTCTACATGGTCTACACTTTCGGACACAGATTGTCACATATCTGTGTATCTTATTTTAACAAATGAAAGTATTCTTATCCAGGATTTTCAAGCTCCTTTTATATCATCATGAAACAAAATGCAGTTTTATGTGCTTGGAAACAAGTGCCGATTCCAAGGTAAAAATTCCACTTTTGCCTGCATATGTAGATCACAGCCTTGTATTATCGATTCTGGTTTGCCAGTAGATGTTGATTGATTCATTTTCAGTTGTGCTGGCTGCAAGGCATATTACAAGTTTTTTTTAGCATCTTTACTCTTATTTCTTAGGAAGTAACAACACAATCCATTATCTGTACATCTTATCTGTCCGAATCACAGTGAATCTGGAGCTTGGACACTATGTGAGACACAGACTGCACATTACATAGGCCTTCAGTGTTTTGCTGGTCTCTCTTGCTCTCTCTCTCCATGCATACATACATTTTATATATATATTACCTATTTTTTTGTTTGTTTGTTTATTTATTTTGTATGCATGTTAGTCCTCAGAGATATTGGATTTTTCCTTGAACACAGTATTCCAGAAACATTCAATATGCTAAATTCAGACTTATATTTTTAGTAACTCATGAAGGTTTCAGTTATCTTATTTTGAGTGGTAAATATAACAGAGCAACTGATTAAATTCAGATGATAAGTTATATAACACTTAATATATAATAAATATGATATAATTACAAAAGGCTACAGGAGTCTTAGTTATTCTTGCTTGGCAAGTGACTGTTTGGTAGTACAGAACATTAACATGCAAGCAGACAAATGTTCGCTTGTATAAATATATCCAGACTCTCTTACCGAAATCTAGCAGACAGTGCAATAGATCTTTATTGATCCTGAAAGGAGGACAGACCATCAGACTTTTGACCCTATAATGAAGAGATAGGAAGACGGATGTCTGGACAGACTTTATTCTTTAAGGAACAAACAGAGCCAACGGTAGTGTTTTATTGATCGTTTGTATCTTTCATGTGCGGTTAATTTTTGTTAAGATTCTGACGACATTAATGAAGACAATTTGATGAATAGAAATGAGAGTTCACTGTTCAATATGTCCTGATAAGTAAACACAGAAATCACATCAATTTTTAAAAATGAAATTAATCCTCTTACATACTTTGTAAATTACTAAATTCAAAGAAGACTCAGACTTATACTGAACACCAGTATTAAAATGTCTCAGACAGTATGGTACATCAGGAACACATTCTGAATATAGATATAGTTCAAGGTATATTTAGGGGAAAAGAGGGATTTTTACAGCCAAATCCTCCTTCACAATCCATTACAGGCTCATGAATCTGTTTAAGTGAATTATGATAGATGTTGATTTTTTCTGGCTGTTCCTGTTAGGAGCCCTAACAGCTGATCATAAGAATTTAGTTACCTGTAGGGTTTTTTTTTTTGAATGCTGAAAATAAATAAATTAGAACTTGTAAAAGATGGAGGGTCTTTTAAAAATCCACCTTTTATGAATGGTTAGTGGAGCACCATAAAAAAGGAGTTGATTTTCTTTTCATGGCTTTACTGCATCCGGTGTCCAAATACATCAAGAGCCTTACTGGCTGTTATGCATCACAATGCTGATCGGCCTTACCTAAACCAAAAGAAAAAGACTACAATGTTACTTTAAACAAACAACAATTTTTAGCAAGTAACTAAAACAAATAAAAAATTTTGTCTAAATGGACATTGCTCACATGCATGCGAAGTAGGTGCTAAAGTCTTAAGTAACTCAAAGAAGTGGAGAAAAAAAACATACTGGAAACATTAGAGACAGAGGAACAAATTCATCTGTTCTGGCCTCAGAATTGTGTGTTTGTCTCCATACAGGGCTGCAGTTAGGACTGGCTACACCGCTGTCAGGTGAGGCTGCTACATTTACCACTTACTAGCACTTAATGACTGCTTTTGTTTTGGAACACAGCCAGTCAGATGGAGGAAGGTGCTACACACATTCAAAACTTGATACACCAGTTAAAAAAGTTTAATTATTGTCAAGCACATGTCAGTCATGGTACTGATGACACAATGCGTGATAAGCTCTTTGGAGTGTGTGATTGTTCACTCAGCCCATGTGATCAACCATTCAGATTACAGGATTACGTCCTGAAGAGCTACAACCTCTAAACGTTAGATGGTTTTGAATCCTGCCAGCACTTCATTCATTTCACAGTGCTCTTGGGTTCCCCAGTTCATTGTTAAGCTGGAAAAACATTTTACAGTATGCACAGAAGGCTGCAAGAGCCGAGTGCAAAAAGTTTACAGGTATCAAGATTTAATAGTTCAGTGCCCTCTGGTGTCTGATTGGCTGTGTGCTACTACTAGCATCATGCATGTGTTACTTTGCATTGTTTAATTCATTAAAGAATTCTTTTAACTGAGTTTAAAATGGGAATTTCTCTCGCTCTTGCTCTCTCTCTCTCTCTCTCTGTTTGTGTGTGTAGAGCCGCGATGCGCTCAGGACCAGTTCGCATGTCTCAGTGGGAGGATGCAGTGTATCCCCCTGGACTGGAGATGTGATGGCTGGACCGCCTGCGAGGACAAGAGTGACGAGATGGACTGTCCTCGTATGTCCACACACAAATATCAACTGTCATTTTTTTTAACGATTATTTAACAGCATTTGATGAACAGCATTTATTGCTATCTGAGATATCTCACCATTATGTACTGAACTCCCTACCATAAATACATGGGGTACTTCACATTTTATTCACTATTTATCATTTCCCCTGTGTGTCTGAGTGCGATGGGGGTTTAACAGAAACATTCTGAATGCCTGAAGTATCCGGGGGTGTTTCTGATTTGTGGTGTTCATTGACCTGGTGTGTTTAATGAAGACGGAGAGATGTTCCATTTTTAGTCATCTCTTGTCAAAAGAAAACACGCCAAGTTTTTAAAAAAAATGTTTATAGGATTAAATTAGCTTAAGCCTAATCATGGCGCTAAATAAATTTGTCATTAACACATGCATGGATAAAAACATGCACATATTTATTGTCTCATTCTGTCTTTGCTGTGTTTCCCTCAGCGATGAAGGAGGAGCGGTATCGATATGGCAGCGGCTTCGATCAGATGGAGGACGTGATGGGTGTGGCCCAGCCTGTGCGCTTTAACAGTAAGCCATTCTTTATGATTAGGGTTGTTTTTTTGTTTTTTTTTTTTCAGTGTATTTCCCTAACTATTCTGCTGATTTCTGGTGACCACAAAAGATAATGTTCAATATGTTCTTTCTTGGATTCGAGCATATGGCTGTAACCCAAATCGTAGAATGTACATATAGGGAGCACACTCGAATGTGTGTGGCCACGTACAAGGCTTGGAGTGCTTTATCAGAGTCCCCAGGAAAACAGTGGGATCCATATATCGCCTTTGAAATAATAACATTGTGTTTAAGGAGACTCAACCAAGGAAAAGTGGGCAAAGGAAGATTTCAGAACAGTATTCGAACACGTCCCTATGTGCTGTAAGTTATACGTGTTGAAAATTGTTTCTGTGTGTAGAAAAATGCCCGAGTGGATGGCACCACTATGAGAAGACTTCAAGCTGTTACAAGGTGTACGAGCAAGGGGAGAATTACTGGCAGGCTGGGGAGACGTGTCAGAGAGTCAACGGCTCACTCGCCACTTTCAGCACTAACGAAGAGCTGCAGTTCATCCTCAAGATCGACCAGAGAGTGTGTGAGCGCAGAGACCAGTGCAGGTTGGTGTTTTAGTGGATTTTTCAGTTTTACCGTTCTGTTATTATTCTTGATGACGGCTCCCGTGTGGCTCATCGACAAGGGTGCGCGACCATCAACCTGGCGATCGCAAGTTCGAATCCGGATTGATGCCACAACCATCCGTGACCCGTGACATGGGAACTAATTGGCCAAGCTCTCACAGGAGGGAGGGATGGCATACACTCACTTCCCTGTTACTCACAGCGATCACCAGCCAGTCATGGGCGTCTGTAAGCTCATTCGAGAGTGTTAGGCCGCCCCCAAATACGCATGCGCAGCGGTTTGAAAAAAGGCGGGTGGCAGCATTGCATGTCACGGAAGGGGCATGTGCATGCTTATGCCCCTCCCTGGTTGGTGGTGGTCGTGTGACAGGGAAGGCAATACTTGTTGGGTTGGAATTGGATATGACTAAATTAAGGAGAAAAATGGGGGGAAATCCAAAATAATAATGATAAAAATTTTCTGTGATGTTTGGGACTGTTCTCAGGAACGTTTTTGTAAATACGGCCATATTTAAACATTGTGGATGAAGTTATGTAAGTGTCGTGTTATGGATGTGTTTGACCGCACCCGAAGATAACAGTGTGTTAATAAACAGTAGCTAAACTAAATAAACATGGCTTCTGGAAACAAAATGTGCTCTAATTTATTCATAAGTAGAATCAATAAACCTGGTCCTGTGAATGTTGTTTTAGATTAACACACACAAACACCTACACACACGTGATTGGCTAAGGTTTTGTTTATCTTATATAATCTGCTGTATGTTGAACATCTTGACTTTATTGCTGTTCATTTGTATTGCAGTTTCTGGGTGGGGTATCAGTACGTCATCACCAATCAGAGTCGGTCGTTTGAGGGCCGATGGGAGGTGGCGTATAAAGGTCAGTTAACACACGTTATCTTCTCACACTGGATAATGTGTTGTGTATCAGTTTTACTCCTGAAAACAAATTTACTCGCACTAATTAAGATTTTCAGTGATTAATTGTATCTCCCACAAAACAAAGGGGTACTATGTTTTTACAGGCTCTCTGCCCCCCTTGAATCCACTACAGTCACTTCTTGTTAACCCTCTAGCAGTGCTGGTTCTTTATAGATTTATTTTATATTTATGTTGAATGGTCCCCATGGCACGCCCTACCAGCCTATTAAAACTGGGTCACCTTGACCTATTTTTCAAGGTCACAGAGGTCAATTCTTCAAAAATGCCAGTTAACAGTGCCTATGGCAAGAACGCATTTCTAATTTTTTCATATAAAAGAGGAAGTGGATTGACAGATGAGTAAGTAAGTGAGTAGTACCTGATATACCATTATTTTGTGTGTGGTTGTGTTACGGTGCATCACTGAATACTCTTGTATTCAGTGTGTTTCAGCAGTGTGCATTCTAATATTGATGTTTATGATGTGTGTTGGCATGTGTAGGATCTGTGCAGGTATTTCTTCCCCCGGAGGGGTTGTGGAGTGTGTCAGAGGCGAGTGTGAAGCAGGACAATGTGTACTGTGCCCAGCTTCAGCGCTTTCACAACAGGAATATGAACGAGCGTGGTTTACACAGCTGGCACACTGAGAACTGCTACAAACCCTTCCCTTTTCTCTGTAAAAGAAGTACGCATACGCACACACACACACGCACGCTTTCTCTCGCTGTCAGACACCAGTGGTTTAGCTTTTGAGCTTTTGCTGTTTTGTATGTGTGTGTAGGACAGACCTGCGTGGATATCCGGGATAATGTAGTCAGTGAAGGTCTTTACTTCACGCCCAAGGGAGACGACCCGTGTCTGAGTTGCACGTGTCATGACGGTGAGGCGGAGATGTGTGTGGCGGCACTGTGCGAGAGGCCACAGGGTTGCACACACTTCACAAAGGATCCGAAAGAGTGCTGCAAATTCACTTGCCTCGATCCAGGTAACCAAAACGCACACCTGAGTGCTGATGGTTTCGCTGCATGAGTAGTTTAAAATTTCTGTTTAGTTTTAATACCCCTTTTATGAATTATTATACATTATCACAGCAGTACTAATTTGAACACTAATTGTGTGTCTCAGATGGCAGCAGCCTGTTCGACTCCATGGCGAGTGGTATGCGCCTAATAATCAGCTGCATCTCGTCGTTCTTGGTGTTGTCCTTGCTGCTCTTTATGGTACATCGTTTACGGCAGAGACGCAGGGAGCGCATTGACACACTAATTGGAGGGAACTGTGAGTACACACACACACATACACACACACACACACGCTTTCTTTACTGGCATTACACAGTGAAGCTCCCCACAGAGAAGCTCATTAGCCACCACTACACCATGTTTTGTTTTTCAGTCAAGCATGAACAGCTTATGATTTAATCTTGGTTATGTTGTGACTATACCTGTGTTACTATACCTACTGGACCTTATACACTGAGATATTCTGGGCAATTTTGTGCTTCTAACCTTGTTTGGGAAAGTACCACATATGGTCATTGTGGTCAGGTGTCCACAAACATTTGCCCGTGTAGTTTAAAATAGAGCACCAACTAATTTGTTTAATGCATTTACAACCTATACACATACTTTTGGTTATGCCATACTAGTGTGTGTGTCAGGGACACATCAGTTGCTTGTTTTGATTTTCCTCTTGATGTCTGTTGTTTATTAATGTCAGTTCAGTGTGAACAGTACATTGAATGAGCATTCAGCAGTGCTTCTTTCTCTCTCTTTCTCTCTCTCTCTCTCGCGCGCTCTCAGTGCATCACTTTAATCTGGGCCGACGTGTTCCTGCCTTCGATTATGGCTCTGACGTGTTTGGGACTGGTCTCACACCACTGCATCTGTCTGATGATGGAGAGGGTGGGGCTTTCCATTTTCAGGAGCCGCCACCTCCTTATGCAGCATATAAATACCCTGAGCTCCGCCCACCAGATGAGCCCCCACCTCCGTATGAAGCCTCCATCAACCCCAGCTCTCTTCTCTACATGGGACTTGGTAAATATGTACACACATATATATGCACTTGGGAATATAGATGTACTCTAAAGGTGGTGATAATTTTCATCATTAATCTATCTGTCTGCCATTCTGCTCCCCCCCTCTCTATGTAGGGCTGAATAGTACACAGGACAGCGGAGGAGGTGGGACTCTCTGCAGGACCCCTCTTCAGGCTCCACCCCCTCCCCTTGAAGAGAGGGCAGAATCTATTGACAGCAGCACAATGTTGGTGACCCCGGACACCCCCACAGATACCGATGACCTCGACCTTAGCTCCGCCCTTGATTCCACTAACACCACCTCGCTCAGTACAGTGGTTTGAGGAATGGGTGTGTTTGATTGTTGTGGGTGGGGCCTCAGGAGAAAGAGGATGGGTTTCTACAGTGAACTGACTGAGTGTTTGAGCTTCAGTGAGGTTAAGTGTAAATACGGCTGCTCGTTTACTTCCTTCTTCTTCACAGACTGATATTGACAAGGGGCGGAACTTCGGCTGTCTTTCCGTCTCCTGTTGAGAATGTGTCGACGCTCCCGACCTTTCGTCTTCATGACCCGCACAGCTGACGCATCAGAGTTCAGTCCTGCACATGGATGGGTTTCATGTTTTTAGATCCCGAATGACCCCTGACCTTTCACCTTTGTAAATCTTTGCCTCTCTGATTTCAGCTATAAGAACCATGTCACATTTAAAGGCCGTGTTCGTAACACTGCATTCACATGGTGACGTTGAACAAACCCTTACTCTGTGTCTCATCACTCAGTTGGTGTATACAGTGACGGTACGTGACCAATGGCAGCATGCAGCCATTTACATGTTGCCATGGTGATCGTATCTAGTTTTGGACCTACAGTGCATAGCTAACATTGTAGTCCTTATATTTCTTATTGTAAATCACCAGGTGTGTATACGAGCCATCAGGTTCTCATGTTTCCCAGAAAACGTGGTTATGTTTTAGTCATAGTTATCATGCGATACATTCTTCTCTCTGCATCTTTTTAAACTGAAGCTCTGTACAGTGTTTTGTTTGAAATCAGATTGATTGGAAAAATCTCATGTAAAGTTCTATGCCATTTTCTAAATGTTAAATTCATATACTGAAGTAAGGAAATGTATTTTTCTAACCTGCATTGACATTTACAGGGCTTTAACTAGGTGTATGCCAGCTCTCGGGTGAAGGTGTTGTGCGTGTAACAATTGTTTGTCGTTACCTTTCAAATCACATACATGGTGGCTACTCCTTCATAGAATTCCTTTGTAAACAGTTTAAGGTACGACTTTCCCCCCCTTTTTTTTAATTAAAAATGAATTCATTAAAATTTGGTAAGATAAGTGAGTTCACACTAACTTTCAGAGCTGTCAAGTCCAAGGGGCTAAAACCCCACTATGAAAGCCTACAGTGTATTCCACCAATCCATTAAGATGGTAGAACTTTGTGAATATGGAATTCATTTATCTAGTTGATTCAATCAGGCACATCTCTTAAAGTGCACATAATCCTTTGAGAAGGATGCAACTTTCATGGGTAGCCCTGGTAGGAGATGGGCATGTTCAGGAATGGAAGCCCTTATAAGGGAACACATTCCTTATGTGCAGCTTTGTAGAGCATGCAGCATGTACAGTGGGAGCTCAAACTCTGCATCTTCCCAGTCTGTCTCTCACAGCAAGGCTTCTTAGTGTCATCCCTGTTTCAGACAGGACAGGGAACGGACCTGATTTAAACCAGATGAAGCGCTGTGGCTATTCAGACACAGCATTAAATAAGATGTTTCAGAGACACAAAAGAAGTGAAGCAGTAACAGAACATGAAATCACAGGTTACATGTGAAGATCAAAAAATTATTACAATATATTTATCAAACAATTATCATGTTTCAGTGGGAAATGAGTGACAGAGCTGCATGCAGTGCAGAACGCCCTGAGCCAGGAAACGAGCCTGAACTGCAACATGGTTCTGTCCGTCCTCTCTGAAATAGGTCCGATTCTCACAATGTGTATAGAAGCAAATTATTCACGACTATATCAGCCCTGTTTGTGTGTGTGTGCATAAGAGACAGACCCTATTATTACGGTTCTTTCTGGGAATCTGATTAGGTACGTGGCAAAGGTATTAGGGTCCCCTTTAACGCTATGCTGAAATATGTTATATGATCAGCTTTTAAATTGTATAGTTTTGTGCCAGAACATTGAGGGAATTGGAAACCCACTCTCAGACACTATTAAACCACCATCTTTTACATTTTCTCCCTCTGGTTGTTTGGCACAGACAATCCTCAGTGAAACGGCAATTTTACTGTCCCCTTTTGATCATATAATGAGCACAGTGTGTGTGGTTCGGATGGACTCCGTCGATAACAGGCATCTCCTCACAGGTTGATTTGATTTCTGCCTTTGTCGTTGCAGCTCTGCATGTTTCTCTCTGCGGTGTGAGATGTTTTAACAAGAAAACACTAATCAAAATGTTTTGTGTAAAAATGCTACAACTGCTACATTTTAATGTTTAATTTCCATTTTTGATAATGGAATTTCCTGTTTAGGTTTTGTTACAGGGTTTTTTGTGTTGTTCGCTGATGTCGATGTAGATCTCATCATCATCAGGCACAAAATAAACTTCACTGAAGGATAAGAGTAGATGGATAGAGTGTTTCTTTTTTTTTTTACAGAAACTTGTGAATGAACGAAGAGAAAAGGATGATTCTTTGAGTGAAATTATATACAAATTATATTTAAATAGCAACATGAAATAATTATCTAAAAAATGGAAACAATAAGGTTTTTTTGTTTTTTTTATTAAAAATGGGAAAACGAAGAAATTAAGTTAAAACTCCAATCTAGATTAAAGACAAAGATTTTTAAGTCAGACTGTTATTTATTAGTGGTAATGGCCACTAACATCATTTTGGTGGAACTGACTTCACAAATTTCACAGCAAATGCAAAAACAGCTGGTCAATGACTGTTGGGAGAACGGAGGCAGTGGGCTGCCTGGGTTTTCTTGTATTGTCTATGTGGAATCTGCTATCCAGGATAGGTGAAAGAATCTAAGAGCACAGAAAAGCTGTTCAGTCTCGGAGAGGCATGAAAGAGGGAATAAGGGAGATAGAAACTAAAAGAAAAAAAGCCACTTCCAACCTGCTAGCCAGAGAGTGTTGTGGTTAAGGGTTAAAACAAAGGTTGGAAACCACCTGAAGACCTCTCCTCCCAGCTTAAGGGTCTTTATGTTCCTGTGTAGTATATACTAGAACAAATATTCACCCCAGGTCTAGTGAATATCTGAGATTTGTGTATGCTAATGATAATTGGGTGATCTAACTGGTCCGCTATAGTGGATAATGCTTGAATCACAATAAAGACTCACAGTTTGTCATGGTCACTCAAAATAAGCGGACACATCATTATCAAAAAAATAACCCATAAAATCTCATTTTAGTCACACTCATCTGTGTCTCTCTTCTATTCTTCACTGATCTAACTGCTCCTTTAATAACTTACAGTAGACCTGCCTTATTAATATCTTTGTCTCAACCCTCTTTAACATCTCTCACTTTCTCTCGCTCTCGATTGCTTTTTCTCTGGGTGGCATAGTGATCAGCGTATCTGCCTTAAAGCAAGAAGGTCCTGGGTTCGAGTTCAGGGCCGGGCAGGGGTGTCACTGTATGGAATTTGCATGTCCTCCCCATGCTTGCATCGGTTTCTTCCGGGTACTCCAGTCCACTCCACAGTCCAGAGCACATTAAGCTGATTGACTGTTCCAAATTGCCTCAAGGTGTGTGTGTGGGTGTGTGTGTGTGTGTGTTGCCCTGCAATGGTCTCGTGAGCTGTTTAGGGTGTACCCTGCCTTTGCCCATTGTCGGCTGAGATAGGCTCCAGTCTGAGTGAGTATCTGTCATCCAATTATTCTGTCACTTTCTCTACGTGAAAAATTCCCTGTTGATGATACTGTCGTTTTTTTCTCTCTGCAAGCTCTAGTATTTCCTCCAGGAAAAAAAAGCTAATTCATGTGTGTTGCGCATGCGCGGTACGATGAATGACAGCAAAGTTTTTTTTTATCCTGCCAGATTCCTCCTCAATCAAAGTAATTGAATTGAATAAACAATATTACATTAGTGCACTGGGTAACGAAAAATGTTTTTAGAAATAGCATTACCTTAAAATATGTTTCGGTACAGACTTATTAAACAGTATTGAGGACTCAGCAGTCTCCCTGGCACTGACAGGCTGGAGCTGACAGGACCGTGGAGGATTGTGGGTAATGCTACATTCAGGACTGGCAGGCAGGCAGGTGGTGGTGAGCAGCTAAAGAAATGTGGAGGTTTGATCTGGGTGGTCTTGAGGCACCGAGTTATTAATAAAAATAGCTCTTAGACCACAGCAGATATTAGTTCAGTGGTGTGTTTTTTTTTCGTTGTGCACGCGATGAGCGGAAGTGAGCTGTCTCTGCAGGCTCTGTCCTGGAGGAAGCTTTATCTGAGCCGGGCGAAGCTCAAAGCCACAAGCCGCACTTCAGCTCTGCTGTCCGGCTTCGCCATGGTGAGTAACCCCGCTTCCCTCCGCAGCAGCTTCACTCACTTCCTATTCCCAACTCAGCCTTATCTCTACTATATGAACACAGCTACACTCACAACAGGCTTGCAGAAAGAATATCAAACACCATGCTTTTTTTTTTTTACTATGGATAGTACAGTGTCTGTTAACAGTGTCTGATATTTGCATCTGTCTGAATCATGTTCCTAATAACAGTAAATAAACACCATGTATCTGTGCTGTAACAAGTAGTGCACTGACAAAACCTTCTGAAGTATCTTTGGCTGAAAGGTCATGAACATCAAGAACATCCATGCCACTTTATTAGGAACACCTGCATGCTGCTGCTGTGCTATCAGTTCAGCCCTGATGTGACAGCAGTGCGATGCAAATGTCATGCAAACGCAGGTGGGGTTTCAGTTAATCACATGTTGAAATGGGAGAAGGAAAAAAAAAAAGAAGTAGAAGAAGAAGAGACCTCCTGGGCTTTTGCTGAGGTCAGGTGGGCTGTTTTAGTATCTCAGAAATGGATGATCACCTGGAAGTCTTACGCACAGCAGTTTGTAGATTTTAGACATGTTTAGGCTAACAGGAAAGCAATGCTAAAACCCCAACAATAAAATCAAATCAAATTTAACTCGGAAAGACCACAAAGATAATATAAAAACCAGAAAGCAATGGGTTACAACCATAGGCGTAAACACGAGACCGGCGTTACTCGGTATATTGCGTGTATTGGGAAGGTGCTGAAAGTTGCCGCCATCTTACCAGAGACAGGTTACACCCGTCAACTAGGCTTTATACAAGTAAAGACACAGGATAGAGAAATTTCAATTTGTTTTGCGCTTTGTTTTGAGCCATATTGTTACGCGTGCTGATAAAATACCATGATATAAGTAAAATTAAACAAATATTTGGGCTTGTCAGGGGACAGGGGGTGTCTGGAATAGTGAAGGTTATTCTGTAAATACAGAGTAAACACTTACTAGTGATTTTGAGTTATTCCTCGCGCTTTAGAGATTCTATTTCGTTTATTGAAGCAAGTTGAGACACAAAATCTTACTGGAATTACGGATTTTAGTCCTTAGTAATATGGCGGCCATCAAAGGCACATCATGTGATGGTCTTGACTGGTCTTGTATTCATGTTTTTTGGCTACAGCAGTTGAATACTACATTGCGTCCCACGCCAACCAAATGGGAGTATTGATCTGAGGCCGCAGTGGTCGTAGGTCCATCTGAACTGTGCAGTTAAATGTATACACACCACCCATTAGTTAATTAGTTAATTCATTCATTCTCTGAACTTTGCTTAATCCTGCGAGGCTCGCAGGGAGGCTGACACCGAACTATGACTCAACTAAAATCTGTAAAGGTTCACTTACATAAAATGCTTTGTTAAGAAAGTTCCAGATAAGCAGATAATGATTGATCATTTTCTTTTACTTGTCAATTGTTTCATTTGTGACTGTATTATAATGTATTAGCTTTTAGTGTTGCTTCATATGACTATTTTTGACTCTGTTAGTTCATGTTTAGAAAACTTCCCTTGGTCAATCCAAAAAATCCAAAACTTTGCAGGGTTTGCCAGTTGACAACCGCCATCCTAAACCCTAACTCCTGGTATGTGTGTGCAGGTTGCGATGGTGGAGGTTCAGCTGGATACAAGTCATGACTACCCCCCTGGTCTGCTGATTGCATTCAGTGCATGCACCACAGTGTTGGTGGCAGTTCATCTCTTTGCTCTGATGATCAGCACCTGCATCTTGCCCAACATCGAGGCCGTTAGCAATGTACACAACCTGAACTCTGTGCGCGAGTCTCCACATGAACGCATGCACCGCCATGTCGAGCTAGCCTGGGCTTTCTCTACCGTCATCGGCACGCTGCTCTTCCTTGCCGAGGTTGTCCTGCTTTGCTGGGTCAAGTTTCTACCCATTAAACCCAAGAATTCGAGAAATGACACAGTGTCTGCTGGGGTGGCCGCCGCCATCACCTCAACCTCTATCATGGTGCCGTTTGGCCTCATTTTTATCGTGTTCGCTGTCCATTTTTACCGCTCACTTGTCAGTCACAAAACCGATCGTCAGTTCCGGGAGCTCGAGGAGCTGGAGGATCTGACACGGCTTCAGAATGAACTGGACCACAGAGGGGAAACGTCAGCGCTGAACTCCCCAACCTCCCAATAGAGGACACCTGGAACATCCCAAGGCTTTTTAAACTACTCTATCTGTATGTATTTGGTTTTGCATGTGGATTTAAACGTATTGATGAAATCTAAAATACATCTCTGGTTTCACCAGCCTCTGTTAAAGTTATTTTATAACTGTGGGTTTTTTTTTATTTGTTTGTTCCTTTGTTTACCTTTGGTTTTACATGTATGTACATGCTTGATTTAGCATGTTTAACCTGAGAAACCTGCTTTTTTAAAGGACAAGAGTCAGAAAAACACTGTCATCCTGTTTGTGATACTGATTGTGTGAATTACGAATGTGGCAGTATATCATGGTAAAGGCTGTTAAGCTACCCATGATGTACTGAAATCCATTACCTTTTTGTGTTTTGGTCGAGTGCTGGTGGGCCGAGAAAAAATTTATTAATTCATTAATTTTCTGAAGCACTTAATCCTAATTAGTCCCCATCTTAGCCGTCATCATATCTTTTTGATATGAACGTTTATAAACCCTGTAGTCACGCTGTTGGAAAGCTGTAAAAATGCTGGAAAAGATTCTCGTAGTATTCTGTAACCCGGTGATTCTCAGAATGCTGGAACCCACAGATTTCTGTGAGCGCTTGATACTAACCAGCACATGCACGGGAAAGTTGGACTTGGGACATTCCAGACACTTAATTTTCCCCCCAATGTGAAATATTATGTCTCTTTACTCAGTCTCAGTCAAAATGCAGCATTGTTGAGACTTGAGAATTCCTGTACTGTGATTATCACATCAACAGCACGTAAGGGCCGGAAAATACAGTACTTTGACGCTAAGAATGCTTCGGTGCATGCATTATGGCTGCCAGGTGTTCCCCCCGATCTTTTGACATGTCCTCTGAGCACACCAACAGAAATGAATAGGACACGTGCGTGAGTTTTAGTACCAGCAAAAATTGGCTTGGCAGTGTTCCTCGTCATATAT
>JBCNYG010000024.1:32239195-32250030 GCA_039654305.1 Porochilus rendahli
TATAAGGAAAAAACAAAACAAAGCTACATTTTTCTCCCTACAGACCTGTTTCGTGGTTGCCCACTCATCAGGGGATTGACGAAGTGAAGGTATGGGCGACGAATGATATGTTGCGCATGCGCATTTTCACAAGCTCGGGAGATGTCTATGATTATAATGAGGAAACCGTGACAGTGAGTTACCGTGTCTCACGTTATCTCTCCACTCCCCGGTGTACTGGTCTCCATTTGTGGTGTAGATGGTATGGCGGACACCATTTTTCTGAGCCTTTTTCTCATGGAATTTAATAAGAGTCTCAGTTTTCCGGCGTTTCATCAATAGAGACATTACAGCATTTATAGGAAGTTCATAAAAAAAGAGAAAGAAATAAAGGGAAAAAAACCCTGAGGGTTACAGTGCTAAAGTTTGGCTGGTTGTTCGTCCCTTCGTGCCTTGTAACCATGGCAACAACTCTATCGCTTACAAACGGAAGGGATGTAGATTTTTTACATTTTGATAAGTTAATTAAAAATCCTAATAATGTACAAATAATTATATATATATATATATATATATATATATATATATATATAGCAATGCTGCCTCATGGATACTTTATATAAATGTATATCTATTGGAGGGTCAGTGACCGTTTGTCTATCAGTTAAGATGTTACTGCAGGATTAATTTTTATGATATAAATTACAAACAGATATTTTGTACTTTTCTATATTAAAATGCTCCTTTATAATGAACATTTATAATCGTTTTAAAGTGTACAGGTATTGGTGCACGCTTATTGAAACATAAATGACCATAAATAGCACAAAACTGGGTCATTTTTATCCCCTGGATTAATAGCCGGGTGTGAACCTAGGGTTAAACAGTGCTTTTCACGCCTCACTACCAGGCTGGATCAGCCAATAAGAAAGGCCACGTCTTCGAGCATCATAGAGATATGTATATATATAAGCACATACATGATTGTTTGAAACAGCTAATAATACAAATTCACAGGTACCCCAATCACACTGCATTGTGGGTTTTTTTTTCATACATGTGCCTAATATTACTACTGCATTTAAAATATTGTTACATTTTGTTTGATATTCTTGTGTATTTATTTACTTATTTTATTTGTTCGTCTATTTAAAAAAGTAAATATTTGAATCTGGGAACGTTAGTAAACATACTGCGCATGCGCGCCGCAACCCCAGACGCATGCGCATGAAAAAATACTGCGCATGCGTGGTGATGACTGTCCACAAAGCGGAGAAAGCAGGTGAGCATGGCAGTGGGTACAATGTCGCTGGAGAGATGTCGGAGTGAATGGGATGAAATGGAGAAAGAATATCAACAGCTGCAGGTTTGGACGTTAAATAATTTCTTCTAAGACTGTGACATGGAAGTTTAAAAGAGTGAGGAGGAGGGCAAACTTTTTAAAACACGATTTGTTAAACCTCGAATGCTTTACTTAGCGTTGGAGTGAGAGTTAGCACAACCGCTAACATTGATGTGAACACTGATTTCACTAAAAACATTTACTACAAGTTTACCTCCCCTTTCTGCTATTTATTCGTGTTTTTGATTCTTTATGAGGCACTAAAATACCCTTGAGATTAGTGCTGTTAATCTGAGAACGATAATAAAGAACAATAACAACAAAACAACAGCATCGTTTTATCAAAACAGTGTCAGCATGTGTATGTTTTAATTGTAAATGATTTATCTGATTGTGATTCAATCAAACACCAGTTAGAGAATTTACTAGGTTTAATCAATAGACTGTCAACATTGGTTAAAGTTAACGGGATTGTGTAATCTAATCAAGATAACTAATATCTGCTTGTCTTTTGGCAAATATCTTGTTTGAGTCTGTTTCAATTTTTATTATAATAATAACATTTATAGTTATTTTAGTATTATTAGAATGATTGTTAGTATTACCATCAACACCATGTTTTCCAAGTTAATTTTTTCATGATGAGAATTCTATATAATATATGTTATAAAGGATGAGTATAATCATTGTGTGTGTTTAGGAGACCCATAAGGTGTATCGGCAGAAGCTGGAGGAGCTCACACACCTGCAGGCGATCTGCAGCAGTGCCATATGCAAACAGAGGAAAGGACTTAAAGGGCTCAGCCGTACACTCCATCAGTATGTTTTTGTTTGTTTCCCCAAACAAGTTTTTGTACACACATGAGCTGATTATCATTTGTAGTCACAGAGTAGAACGCAGTAGTGGCACAGTCTGATTGGCTCACGATAGTGGGATTATACATTATCCATTCAACAAGCCATGGTTTGCAGTGATTACCGGATTCTGAAATCTTGCCATTTAACAAAAAGCCATGCTGAACGGCCTTTAAAATTTTCGGGACAAAAAAAGAACTTTATGCAAAGTTTGGATGAGTTTCTAAAGATGCAGTAACAGAGCATGCATAATCACCATCTTGCTTTAAAAATAATGACAAAAATCTTGTTTTTGTTTGCTTTTATGCTCCAGTGTAATACATAATGAAACTATCACTCCTGCCGGCTTGGAGGATATTGCTTAATAGTCTCTTTGACGGTCCATCTCAGGCACTGTTCTACCTCGTAATAAAAGTTTAGTGTAGTACACACAATTCCTGGAGTAACATTGTATACTTCACTTAATATCTTCCAACCCACTATATTCTGTCCCCCCTTTAAAAGTATTGGAACCCAGTAACCAATGAAGAGTAACAAGAAATCGGAACTAATCTGAAGGTCTAGGCTTGATAGTTATTGTGAGCTAGGCCACAACCAAATATATATATTTTTTTGTTTGTTTGTTTTAATTTGAATTAGTTAAAAACATTCTGTTCCAGTACATTAGCAGATTTGAAACACTGGGTAGTTTGATGCAAAATGCCTTATGTTCTATGTTAAACATAGAAAACCTGAAACTGATCTCTCCTCAAAGACCTTTCAGTCTCGCACCCAAATTTCTGGAGTACAGAGTAAAAACAATTTAATTGGCCCTGCTATCCCAATACTTTTTTTGAAGGGACTGTGTTCTGTTTATGTAAAGTTAAGACTATTTGCCTGTAAGTTTGAATACTGAGGAAGCATTGAGAGTATAAATTGCTGTACTTTTTGCTTAACGGCGATTGCAGACTGTACTAATAATAATAATAATAATGTATCACATTATCGACACTCTTTGGTATTGAGTTCTCTGCTTTGAATTTTAGACCAACCATCCTATCCATAGGATGGCAATACTGTCTCTATTCCCTGGCAGTCACAGTGACACGAGCCAATTGTAAGGGTTTGTGAGGTCATATATGTGGAAGCGGGTAGACTGTGACTTGTACAGCTGTTTTGTTTTTTTGTTTTTTTCCCAAAATTGTCTGCAATGCTGTTTTTTTGGTAAAACTGAGGTTTCATGTGTCTTTGAGCAAGCACATGTACACATCACTTGGGGCAGTGGTGGCTTAGTGGTTAAGCCGATGGGTTACTGACCCAAAGGTCAGCCGTTCAATCTCCACTGTCACCACTGTTGGGCCCTTGAGCAAGGCCCTTAACCCTCAATTGCTCAGCTGTATAAAATAAATGATAATTGTAAGTCGCTCTGGATAAGAGCGTCTACCAAATGGTGTAAATGTAAAAAAAAAAAATAAATTTTAAGCAGCTTGTGTTTGGGTATTGACAACGGAAAAAACTAATAGCGCAAATTCCACTACTTATAATTTTGTTAATAAGCTAGCAGTATAACATCTTGATTAAGAATCAACATTTTGGGTGCACTTGCTGGGATTAAAGGACTTTATTTGTAAAGTTTGTCGATAAATTGTGGTTTCAGTTATGCAAAAACATGCAACGACAGAGAGACTCTGGACATAAATGACCTGCCGACGCAGATTAAAGAGAGAGAAAATGTCTTCTTCGACATGGAAGCTTACTTGCCAAAGAAGAATGGGTGAGTACACCATAAAATTTTTTTTTTAGTGTATTATTATTTTATTTTATGGGGTTTTGTTTTTTGTTTTGTTTTGTTTTTTGTTTTATTTTTTTAAACAAATGACCATTTTCCCAATAAAGACCCTAGGCAGAGATATGGTGAAGTACATTCACAACTATTAGGTTGCATTTTAGTGTGGCAGACAGACAGACATGTGACCGTGTGTGACATTTCACAGTGTGAATAGACCTCTACACTTAAATTACCCACATGTACACACTTTCCTAATCCAGTGTCATGTGAATAAACCTCATCACAAACAACCAAAGAAATCTAATTTTTCTATGTTTGTGAGGTGTAGCTGAAGTAGCTTTTCATTGTCAAGGTCACCGTTCTGATCAGAATTTATTTCTCCTCTGTAGGATGAGCAGTATTGTGATAGTAGTGACACTGGTAGCCTTGGGTCATCGCAATGAGAGAAAATGCTGAAAAAAACAGCTTTGTCCATTTGACAGTTGTCTTCTGTGCTGAAAGACGTGTTTGTTCTTTGTGTGTGCGCGTGTATGTAGGAGAGAACGTGTATGTGAGTATGATTTGAAAAGCGGCAGTGTTCATTGTGAGTGTGTGTGTGTGTATGTATGTGTATGTATGTGTATGTATATATAGATATCTCTGCCTCATGGCTTGTGTAATGACAGTGGCTTGGACATGACTGGAAAAGGTGGTTGTGTTCGAAGTGCAGCTGCTGTTTTTTTAACCTTGAAGTCTTACCTCATCTCCACTTACATTTAGACTCGGTGTAGTGGAACTGGTTTTAAAGAAGGATGTGGTCAGCTTTGTAACTTACTTAAAAATTTAAAAAAAAATTATTTAACTTTTTTAAAAAATGTATTTCTTTTTATTTATTTATAGGGGGGGGTGTCCAAAATTAACCAGTAGCCTTTTATTATTTACATTTAAGTTTCTTTTAATTTTTAAATTTACATTAAATGCCAAGATATTAAAATGCATGTTGAAAGACTTCTTCACTGTATGAGAAAACCCACTACATAAACTGGAAATTTTGTAATCACTGAGTGAACCCTCTCTTTCTCAAATGAACCATAGTTAATATCGATGCCGTTTCATCCAGTAGTGTGAACATAATCCATGTTTAGTTCCAACAGAAAGGCTGTGATGTGTTTACTTAGTCCTCATGTACAATCTGTGCAAACTTGAGTGTTTGTGCTGCAAATTACAGTCCAGTACATCGAGTCTTGTTTGCATGGGTTATGGCTTTTATACTTTTGTCCATGTTAATTATTGTAAAGTGAGACACACACTAACTAGTACAAATACACCAGTAATTAACACTGAGCTTTCTCAAGAATTGTTGTATGTCATGGTAATATTCACTCCACCAAGATCACCAAGTGGGGGAAAGATCTTCACAGCGTGTGCAGTGTTATACTCCAGGGAATCCCAAACATTTTGCGCAGGCGATCTCAAATGAAAACAAGGATTTTCATTTTGAGTTTGTAAATCAATATTTCTGTAGCACACAACTTTTATTCATCATTATTATTATTGCTGAAATACAACAGTGTCGGTGTCAGAGTACTGAAAGACACACAGTTTTTTTTTTTCAGTTTTAGTGGGGACATTTTTTTAATGTGATGTATTCCCTGACCCTGACCATGTCAACTAGATGCCTAACCCCAGACCAAATCTAAATTTAATTTTATCCTGAAGTATTCTAAAACCCTAAAACCAAGTTTTAACCCTCAAATAGTGGTTTGTCGAAGTGAGCACCAGCCAATATGTCCTCACTCTCTTGGGTAAAAATGTGTTCCAGTCCTTTCTCAGTATGTAGCAAGTACATGTGCACGTGTGTGTGTGTGGTAATTGAATGGTAGCCTGACTGATTGTGGCTCCTACTTAGGATTCATTGTAGCGCACAATAAGAATTTTGTTAATTAGGGATATTCATAATATTGATTTGTAATAGAAAAGATCATGTTTCTCTCCACATTGGGGTTATGACCCATAGCTAGAGCCATAGCTTGTGTGTTCAGTCGTTCTCCCACTCTTACCCTTCTTCAGGCTAGTATTTGTCCATGTCCTCACCCCATATTTCTGATGTTAAGAATAAGCAGCAGCACTGCGCTGAATGACCAACATGTGAAATCTGACCTGTCTGATCACCTATAGTTTCTTTCCCAGTGACCCTGTTCATGCTTTGCTGTTCGGGCAGTAAATGAATCCTGACCAAATTGGACCTGTCATCAAAAATCTGATCTGTTTGACTAACTGCATCATGATACTGCAGGACGTAACTCGGTGCAGACACAAAATGTTCCAGTGGTGTCTAAACCAACCCCTTTTCGTTTTCTATTTTCATTTCTTCAACAGATTGTACTTAAATCTGGTCCTCGGGAATGTCAACGTAACGCTGCTCAGCAACCAGGCAAAGTAAGAACCTCTGTAAATAATAGATACTATACCCAGATTTCTTCTCTTAGAAGACTCTTTAAAAAGTAAAAGTGTATTCCCTCTCTGTTGTGAAAGGTTTGCTTATAAGGATGAGTATGAGAAGTTTAAGCTGTGTATGACAATAATCCTGATGCTGGGTGCCATCACATGCCTCTTCCTGCTAAACTATCGGTGAGATCTGCTCTGAGCGTAAGCTCAGCCAGCTGTGTGGCATCTTCTAGCATGATAATGATGATGATGTGTAAGTTAACCTAAACCCTAGTGTGTTTTTATTTTTATTTTTGTTGCAGCGTCACAGATGAAATCTTTAATTTTTTATTGGTGTGGTATTACTGTACACTGACCATCAGGGAGAGCATTCTCATCAACAACGGCTCCAGGTGAGGTTCATTAACCTGATCGAAATGAGTAACCAAGCGTCTGGTGAAGTCTTCTGTCTGGGTGTATTAATACTCCCATGTGTGTGCTTTACAGGCCACTTTGTAGTTTGCTAGTCAACCCTGTAAACTGGCAAACCCATCAACTAGCATAATACTACATAATGCTAATGTATAAACTTTGCTCTTAAAAGGCTAAAGTTTAACTAGCAGTAAAGTAAACTGGCTGAACGTGAACAAACGTTGTAGTGAACAGGATAAATATTAATCTGGTATCAAAATAAACCTGAACAACCATTTGAGTCTATTTTTTTTATATGACAACCTATAATCTAGTCACTCATTTAGAGTTCATGTTGTAGATGCTGCACTAATATTTTAAGAATGCCTAATAATGGTGGCTACTTGGCTTTAGATAAACCACATCGCAGTCTGTTATGTCTAATTATTTGAAAAACAAAATCAGGTCTGATCAATTTGATAAACTATAAGTATATAAACAGGAATCTGATTGGTGTACAATCTGGAGAATAAAAAGAAACATTATCTTGAGTGGATAATGTTCGAATCAAAATGAAGGAGTTTGTGACAAGTAAAAAGGGTTTGTTTCTTGGAGCAGGCAGTGTCATCGCTGTCCCTCTTTAAGATGGAAAAGATAAACCATAAAAATTTCATTTTAGTTTGCTTTTCTTGTTTCAACTTAGCATATAATAAGCACACCGTTATGGACCGCTGAATACTTATGTTCCCTTGTAGTATTTAGTAAACTCTGAACAAGGTTAAAAAGATGCTGTTGCTTTACTCGGAGTGAGTGAAGCTCACCTGGCATGCTTAAAATGTTAAAATAGATTGCAAAGTTTGCCTTTTATGTTCCCATGTAGTATATACTAAAACAAGCATTCACCTCACACTTGGTGCGTATCTCTGAATGGACTGTTTGGCGCCATCCACACTGCCTTTGAGTCAGTGTTTTAGGGTTGGGTTTTCGTAGCACCTATTTTACTAGTTCACCTTGTTACATCGCATGATATTTCAATCTGCCTGCTTTATCCTGCATAAATAATGAAATGTGATATACTGTGTGTGTTTCAGAATTAAAGGCTGGTGGGTTTTACATCACTACGTCTCCACTTTTCTCTCAGGTGTCATGCTCACCTGGTAAGATGTTCCTACGGGAAAAAAATCCAGAATCATCAATTAAACGCAACAAATATCATGCTTTCTAACTGTTTATTTGGTTTAAGGCCTGAGGGTGTGATATATCAGACGTTTAGGAGTCAGTTCCTGGCCTTCTCCATCTATCAGAGTAAGAGTTGCTGACTGTGTGGATTGTTGCATTTCATTGCAGAATAGTTTCCTAAATTAATGTACTGCTTAATAAATCACCGTGGGATGATCAGCAACCCACTTTTTAATTTCTGAACTGTGTGTGTGTTGCAGGTTTTGTGCAGTTTCTCCAGTATTATTATCAGAGTGGGTGTCTGTATCGGCTACGTGCTTTAGGGGAGAGGAATCAGCTGGATCTGACAGTAGGTGAGTTATGCACATCGGGACAGATGACGGCAAAGTCGCACTCTAGCTGGGTAATCATTTTCTGACACTGCGACACCGTCAGATAAACAAACTGGCTGCAGACGCAGTATCTCATGGATCTCATGTGATGTCGTGGATATTTCCTTCCACACAATGTCCTTTAAAGCTGTTATTTTATCGTACTGTTAATTTATACAGGGTGACCCAAAAACCTTCCCCGATTTAAAGGGGGGAAAACAGCTAAAGTTAATCAATTTAATAAGGAAAGCTAATTCATTGCCGTTTTTATTCATTGTTTGCACACATTGCATAAACTAAATGAGGCAGGAGACGCAGTGCGAAGGTCTCTTGGTAGCCCCAACCCCAACTTGAACACTGTGAGCTTGAAGAACTCGGTGTGTGGTTTTAGGGCTGTGGTGCACAGAGCTCGAAGATCATTGGAAGTGGTCAGTGAAATGTTTTCAGACCAGGTGATCATGCTGGGTGGCCAGCCCATTCCCCTGACCTTGACCCCTGGGATTTTTTTTTTCTGTGGGCGCTACCTTAAATCACAAGTTTACTCAAAGATACTCATTGAACTCAAACTCTTCAAGTCTTTCAAGCTGCTATTCTGCAGAAGGTAGCATGACCTGTCCATAAATCGAGCCATGGCAGCCTTCAGAATCACCTCCAAGTGTGTATATACAATGATTCCGTTTGGAGGATGTCGTCATTAAGACATGATGAATAAAAATTCAATTGTGTAAATAATAAATTGATTATTTTTAACAAATGATTTTAAATTTACCTTTGAAATGTGGGAGGTTTTATCAGGTCACCCTGTATCTTCATACTTTTACAGACCATGATGTATCCATACAAGGGTACATACAAAGTGCAGATTATTTTCTGGGAACAGTTTTCATGTCGGAACTAAAGGAACATCCTTGATATCATGCACTGTATGTCAATGTTATGCTTACTGGTAGGAACAGTTAGAGTGATCAAAATTATGTTAAAGTATTAAACTTATTCTCTCAAAGGAAGTACTTAATAAATAAATGAATAGGGCATAACGCTGGTGCGGTGTGCAGCTCTGCCATGTCACAGCTCCAGGGTCCTTGGTTCAGATTATTGTCACCATGTCTGGGTTTTTTCTGGGTTTTCTAGTCTCCTCCCACACCTATTTCCCACACATAGGCTCCCTTATTTTCTTTCCAACTGTCTCCTGAGCCTGCCTGATTTTCTGGTCATTAGGAGTTTGTCAGAGGGCTATTTTCTGTCTTGGAGTTGGTGGCATGTGAAGCACATGCGCAGTTCATCTCCAATGATGCTTTCATTCTTTTTGGTGATTTGGTTTAGTGGATGATGTTTTGTGCAATGTGATGTTGGAGATACTTTAAGCCCAATTATATGTAAATATAGATTCTTCTGAGGGATCAAAAAAGACTGCCAGCTTGTTGTTTTTGTCTGCTTTAAAGACTCTCTTGCCTCTTTTTTTCAATACAGGAGAGGATTTTGTCTCATTACAGGGATTGGAAATTCAGCTTTTTACTCTGGAAATTTGATATTTGACTTTGAGTGCTAACATTGGGTCATTTTGAACTGGATCCTGCTTCAAATTGAAATGCATCATTCTGAAGTGGAATTGTAGCCACGGAAGCACTGATGCCAGGTCAGGAGTTCTGGGGTGTATTTCAGGTTTCGATTCATCCCAAAGATGTTCCGTGGGGTTGAGGTCAGGGTTCCATGCGGGACATGTAATTTTTTGTCCACCTCGATTTTAGCTAAACTTGTCTTCATAGATGGAAGCACAGTGGCGGGCGTAGTGGTTTGATTGTCCGCTTCACATCAAGAAGGTCCAGGGTTCGAGTCTTTGGCGTTTCCTCTCCTTGTGCTTACGTGGGTTTTCTCCCACAATCCAAAGACATGCACAGTAGACTTATCGGCTGCTCCAAATTGCCCCTAGGTGTGTGAATGGTTGTGTGTTTTGGCCCTGTAATGGACCAACTTTAAGCCTCCCCAGCCCTCCCACAGCCCTAAGAGGACTAAGCGGATTAGTGAATGAATGTCTTCATGGAGCTCACTTTGTGTACAGAGTGGTGTCAATAAAATGAAGTCAGCTGATGATCTGAATGTACTGACCGAGCAGGTTATCACATCAATGCACTTTTTCTTCCCTGATGGTACAGATATAAAATGGGGACTCAAATAATGAGCGAGTGGTTCAGGGAGTACGAGGGATCATTTTCACATATGTACCGGCACCCCAGAGTCCTGACCTTGACCCTGATGAAAGTTTTCGGGACGTGCTGTAAAAGACTTTATGGAGTGGTTCAGTTTTTTCCCCTCAATTCAAGACATCGGTGAGAAATGAACCCGACACTGGATAGAAATAAATGTTATGTTGCTCAAGTTTGTTGAAACAGTGCCATGATGATTTATGTGCTGTAAGCAAGGATAACGGCAGAACTGTGTGTGTGTGTGTGTGTGTGTGTGTGTGTGTGTGTGTGTGCGTGTGCGTGTGCGTGTGCGTGTGCGTGTGCGTGTGCGTGTGCGTGTG
>JBCNYG010000024.1:32266928-32278899 GCA_039654305.1 Porochilus rendahli
GCATGTAAAAGAACCATTGCTGATTTTCATCAAGAGTAGGCTACATAGCCATCAGCATGTTTCTGGCTAAGATGGGCACCAGCCTCCCTGCGACCCTAATTAGGTTTGAGCGGTTCAGAAAATGAATGAAACACTTCATCGTCCACTCATTAAGCCACTTAATCATAATTAGGGTTGCTGGGAGGCTGGTGCCCATCTCTGCCTACTCTAGGTGAGAGCAGGGTACATCGTGGACAGCTCGCCAGGCCACTGCAGGGACAACACTCACGCAACCATTCACACTCACACCTAGGGGTGATTTGGAACAGCCAATTAGCCTACTGTGCATGTTTTTGGGTTGTGGGAGGAAACCAGAGAACTCAGAGGAAACCCACACAAGCACTCTTACTGTGAGACAGATGTGATAACCACTGGATCTTGCTTAAATCTAACATCTAGGGTCTAGTGTTCCAGCCAGTGGAGTATGCCCGTCCCAAGCCTGGGTAAATGGGAAGCACTGCATCAGGAATAGCATTTGTCATAAAACCTATGCCAAATCAAACATGTGGATTGAATCTTTCAATGATGATATGCTGTGGTGACCCATAATGAGAACAGCCAAAGGAAGAAGAAGAAGAAGAAGAAGAAGTAGTAGTAGTAGTAGAAGAAGTAGAAGAAGAAACAGAAGAAGAAAAAAATGATGATCAAGGGCTTAGTGTTCTTATTGCTACTGAACTGTGTGGTGTCATCATGCCAAGATTTAAAGAGCTCTCTAAGGCCTTCACAAAAAAGGTTATTAATGTCTATGTGTCTGGCAAAATATTTTTTAAATATCTAAATTGTTTAATTTCAATAATTCCACTGTAAGAAAAGTGATCTACAACTTGGTATGGATTTCAAATGATTGCCAATTTGTCCAGAACTTCCTGTACCGTAAGAATAAACAAAAATAAACCTATACAAAAATAAAATAAGAGCAAGACTACCGATCATCAGAAACCGTGTAGACAAAGACCATGCATTGTGAAGTAGTTGCATAGTTACTGTACATATGTGAAGAGGAGAAGACATATCAACTAATATCAACTGTGAAGGACAATGGTAAAAATGCTATGGTTTGGGGTTGCTACGCTGCCTCTGGGACTGAGCAGGTTGCATTCATTGATACAACAATGAATTCTGTATCATATCAAAAAGTGCTTGAAGATAATGTGAGTCTGTCTCTCTGTAAGTAGAAATCTGTAAGTAGAGAGTTTACATATCAACAGGATTAGCACACTTCCAATGAATGGCTCAAAAACAAAGAAATGGAGTATGCAATGGCCTAGCTAAAGCCCAGATCTTAGTCTCATGAAGTGCTGTTTGGGAATACATGTAAATGTCCTGGGCACACCAAGCCAACAATTAGCCAAGTCTGTCGTCTTAGATTTTTTTTTTTTGGTATGTTGGCATTAGCCTGATCACTGATAGCTCATTTTTAGTCAATTCAACCTATTTGGATGCAAGTCACTCTGCAAAACAAATCACTATAATTGGCTGTTCAGGTTACCGAATGAGATCTTGAGAAGATGGATAGGTAAAATGAAAGCAAACAAACATGGATGTCACTCATTTTGTGCAATGTCTCCTTATTTTCCACGTCTGCTGCTTCCTGATTTCTTGCACAAGCGACAGACTGAGGGTTGACGATACCAGTGTCAGCTTTTATAAGCCGTATCCTTGATTAAAAGTAGCCATATGAAACCATCTGTAATGGGCAGGAGAGAGATGTGTGAAACCTATTAGTTAGATGCTGACTGTAGACTTTTGGGCTGTAGGCAGGGTACCCAAGCATAAGGATTTGGACAAATGTGACGAGGGACAATTATGTAGGCTAGACAATTCGATCAGGGAATCTCCAAAATCTCCAAAGTCTTGTTGGATGCTTTCTGTTTAGTTAGTAGCTATGTACCAAAGGAGGCCCAAGAACATACAACCTGTGGAACAGCAACAGGGTTGCTGAAAACATACTGGCTATGACAGAAAGGTATAGGGCTGCTTTACCCCCACAGGGGTCAGAGAGCCCATGCTGACCCTTGTCTACTAATGAGCATTAGAACTGGATCATGGAGCAATAGGAGAAACAGGCTTGGTGTAATGAAACATTTCTTCTTTGACATCATGTGGACAGCTGGATATACCAGGATATGCCAGAATATACTGTGAGAAGGCCAGTGGAGGATGCATGATGCTCTGTAATGTTCTACCAGAAGATTGCTCCAGACCAAGTACACCATGTAATGGCCCCAGTATTCCCTAATTGCAGTGGCCGCTTGCACTGGGCCACAGTGCAAAACAGTTTAGCAATGGTTTAAAAAACATAAGAGTTCAAGGTGTTAACTTGGCCAACAAATTCCCCAGATCTCAGTCAAGCCATGGAGACTGTACCTCACAACATTAAAACCTGTACTGAGAAATTGCAAACGGTGCCACCTATGGATTGAATCCATAACTCGACAATACAATATTATACAATTATGTACATAATTATATAATGTAAAAGTAAACAGTAAGGTAATTGTATAGAACAGGAAGTCTCTCCTACAGCTTTGCATATATGTGCACAACCACTTCTAGTTATGTACTGATGATGCTGATTACAGCTGACACACATTTTCATGCTGAAGGTTTTTTTGGTTGTTTGTTTGTTTATTAACGGCGATTGTAGACTATACTTTACTGACATTATCGCCACTCTTTTTTTTTTTTTTTTTTTTTTTAGAGTTTTTTGCTTTGGCTTGAGTGCTGAAGGTCTGGGATTTTTTCTTCTGTTAAATAAAAAGGTTCTACGTGTCACAGATACCCATGACATGACAAGTACAAGTACACAATAACACTGTATTAAAATGCAGTAGTTATTTGGATTGCTTGGTAATTTTTCAGGTACATGTACCCACTGTCATGTACTCTAAATTCATTGGTATTCCTCCAATCCCAAGGAAAGCCACACCCTCCTGCACACAGGCACCATAATGGAGGACAAATTGAACTGATAGGCAGCCAGAGTTGGCCTTCTAAAATGAAAACTGACCCAGATAAGGGACTGAAAGGAGTACACCACAGTGTGAAAGGTACTTATACTTTATTATGTATATAAAAATACATACAGGAAACATCAATATCTGGAATTAGAACATTAAAATAATTATAATGCACCTAAGTACTTACATTGCTATATACACTTGTAATAAAGCAAAACATAGAACTTTACAAGAAACAAAGAATACAAGAGGCCAGTAATACAGTGTGTAAATTGTAAAGAGCTCGAAGTCTGGTTTAAAATCTTTTACAACTTTATATTTTCCTCTCAAAATCCCAGAGCTTGATTTTTTTTAACAATTAAGAGTGAAACGTGAGCTGACAAAATGGAAAATGGTGCTTTTATTATAGAAGAATAAAGTATCTGTTCCATTTCACTGAAGTTAATTCTATGCCACAAGTATTTAAGAAGCAGTTTGAGGTTTTGGAGAATGTCATTTAAAAAGCCATCTTCTGTGTATGTGTGTGTGTGATTAGTCTGTTGTGAAAACATTGACCAGCCTTTCTGGATAAACTGCTTTTTTCATTATCCTAGTAGCACTGAAACTTGTTTATTCTGCATATTTCTGTTTGTTCAGAAGCTCAGGGATTGGTCTAGTGCAAATGCTCAAATCACCGAGCTGCCAGTGTTGGGTCACAAAACACTCTAATGCTCACCAAGATCCTTTCTCAATGATAAGTCACTTTGAATAAAAGCATCAGCCAAATGAAGTAAATGAAAATGTGATGTAAATGTAACTACACCCACTAGTGCTAGCTGTAGGCTGCACCCAAGATACACAGCTTTGCTCGCAGGTATGCGTTCTCAGGTTTGGCAAGACCAGAATAAATAAATAAATCTGTACACCATTTAATGTAACAAACCTCTGTCCCCATGCAATCCTCTGAATACAAGGAGCTCACTGTTTCTCATCAATGCATATCTCATCAGACCATTAGACATGTATCATAGTTTCTACTGTTTTACTTCTTCTCATTTTTAGATTGTGATATAGTACATACTCAGGGAACACGCATGAAAAAACAGGCTGCATTTCATTGGCGTATTTAAAACACCCAAATAAATGGAACAGCCTTTAATGACACGGCATATGAAAGACACATCTCCTGATGTCTTGTGCAAACAGTCAAACCAGATTTTCTCCTTTCATTCTCCATGTGAGTCATATCCTGTTACAACACCCACACACAGGCACACTCGCAACACTAGTGTTTTGTTCGTCAATTATAACATAGAACAAAGGAATCTGTAAACGATTAACTCAACAGCCAGTAAGACCCATGAGTGAGTGATTGAGTGAGAGCATGAGAGCGAGAGAATAAGGGCAGAACAAACGATGGACAAGACTAATGGCCTTAAATATTCTGCAAAATTCACAAAAACATGAAACTACAGAAATGATTTTCGGTTGTTTTTTGTTTGTTTTTTTACATTCATGTACATGATGCTTATATTATTGAAGTAATAAAAATACAGAATTGCATAATTATGAAGTAAAGACTATTAACAATCCATTTCCTTTACATTTATCTACATCAATTCACATGTTAAAATTAACTTTATAAATAAATTCAAGGATTTGTCTTGTAATAAGTGGTTTTATATCTATCAATGTATCGGTCTCTCATTAGATAGACAGATTGTCTATCTAATAGGGGGGAATAAAGAGAGCACCTTTAATGGGAATATATATATTTATATAAAAGTTGGCTAGCTATATTTCCTTAGAATCATAAAATATTTCCACATCTGAAACAAATACTTGAAACAATCATGGTTATAAAAATGACAGAAACCTAGAGATAAAAAAAAGAATTTCCATAGGAATCGTCTCTCATTCAAGCACTTTTGAAGCAAGTCTCAATAGAGCACTTACATTTCAAAATGCTATATTTAAATAAAAAACACTATGTGCAAACCCTGTAGTCATGCCTTCATAGGTTTAACTGTATATAATCTGACCTTTGAACCCTAAACTCAATCCGTTGGAAAATCTCCACATCTGCAGACCTTTAACCAGCCAACATTGATTAATTCCTAAATCAGCCGTGGTGTCTGTCGGAGTCGACTCACAAACATGGCCTAAAAGATACCTATTCAAATGATGATCATCTTCGTTATGGATCCGGTGTGCATGATACCAGTTTTTCTTGACAGCAGGGTTTCTCTCTGTCCGTCCCTCTTCGGTGTTTAAAATAGAACCAGACAAAAGCACTTTTGAAGGAGCTGTGTGTGCCCTCCACCCTCCAGGCTGCTCCAATTTTTATTCCTGCTTATGATGGGAGGTTAAACCAACTGCATGGTATTCCAAGCCTTTTTTTTTTTGGTGTGCTGCATCAACGTTCATTCTCGCATTAATTCATCATACTGCTTACGTACACCAGTATTCTGACATTTGGTGTGGTATCTCATGGATTTTTTTTTTTTTTTCCTGAGCCATAAATAACTTTCCCCGCAACTTGTACACTATTGTTCATATCCGATCCTACTCTAATCCCAGCACCCACTTTTCCCCTGATATACCTTTTAAATCAGGGCTCATATCAAGGTTTCTTTCTAGTAAGATAAAACCTTGATAGGACTCCAGATTTATCATCATTTGGGGTTATTGCTAAATATCTGAGCCCACTAAAGTGACTGAAAATGTCACTAGTTTAGTATAATGAGTCCAATCTGTGTGTAAAGGAAATAAACAAACAAATAATTACCTTGGAAACTACATGCACTACACTGTGTACTATTAGCAGAATTAAATAATTACACAAAATGGGGAAAGACAATCATTATAGACGTAGATCTATATCACATACCACTCACTATTCGCAGACATATCACGTGTGCTCAAAAAGCATAGAACAAAATGTCCATTCTTTCTTTCCCTCTCTCTCTCAGCTTCTTGTTTACTCTGCAACCCCTGCTCCTGTATCGAGTTACTGTGTGGAACATTCTCGAAGGTGGGGTTAGAAAACACGAGACGAGCAAATGCGTGTCTTGTCTTGAAACTGAAAACTGAAACGAGTTTTGTGTCCTAATATGGTTAAAACCCGTCATTATGTTTCCAAACCTTACAGATTATTAAACCCTTAACAAAATAAGAGTGGTAAAAGAAGAAAAAAACACTGAACTCAAGCAGCCTGGGCTGGAAATGGAAACCCGACAGTCCGGCTCCGACTACTGCTGCTGCTGCTCCTCTATTGGCTGTCGTAGGTCACCATGGCTACGTTCCAGCGCGTGCACACTACCCTGGGATACATTGTGTCCAAACCTCAGGTTGCTTGTTACTTTCACATCTGATTTACTGCGGTAGTGTGTGATTAAACAAAGTCTGGTCGTTTTTATCCGACGAAATAGTAATGCTAATAAACATAATTGATGTAGTTGAAGTGAAGTAGTTTTCACATACTAAAGTAAAGGAGTATCTGAGTGTGGCTCGCCCAGAAATGGCGGATCAGCTTCTTCTTCTTCCTGCTGCTGTTAAAAGACGCCGCCATTTTGGGGGAATCAAAAGACAACAGCTAAGCAGCCATTAAAAGAGCAGCATGTTTTTTTTGCCCCAAACTTACCCAAAGGAGAGTTTCAAACTAAGAAAGAAATATATTCATAAGTAATGAGTCATCCTGATGGAATTATTGGGGGGAAATAGGGTCAAGTAGGGTCTGAAAATGTAATTGAAAAAGAAAGTCATGTTTGTTTTGCAAATACTTGTAAATTAGGACATGGTCATGAATGCTAATGTCATAAAATGTTTCTTAAATAACAATAACTTAAAAGGCATACACTTGAAATATTTCCCCTGCATTGAAATGTCCATTACCTCAGTAAAAGCCTGGTGAAATCTCTCTGTCTGTCTCTGAGAAATGAAGAGCTCATGCATTTTTTTCTCTCCTTCATCCTGTCTTCAGCAAGAAAATGAGGGGGATGGTTTGCATAAAGGCTCTTAACAAAAATCAGCCCCAAGAATTTCCAGCAGTTTCACTCCTCTGAGGCTTCGCTCTTAAATTATGCTGGATTTCATTTTCTTAAGAAAAAAAAGGACCAACTGGCAGAAAAAAGGTGGTTATTCTGGTTTTGTTGCTCTGAGGCGTCGCAAGCCGACCCCTCTGTAAAAGCCCTGTCTGTGTTAAAGGATCCGACGATGGGAATGAAAACGTCCCTCTTTCTTCTGCGTTTAGGCCTGATAAAATTATTCCAAGCCAGTGTTAAGGTAAATATCTCCACTAGAGCTTTACTGACTGTGTGTTTTGGAGTGACAAGGGAGAAGAGAGAGAGAGAGAGAGAGAAGGATAAATCTGAGCAATATGCCGTTAGGAGATTAAAACTCCAGACAAGCAAAAATATATCCTTGACACAAGGTCTGATAGGTTTAGACTACATTATAATGCTAAGTTAGTGAAAATGCCTATAGAGAGAGGTTCATGAGATTAATGATGACTTATATCAATAACATGTCCTGATGAGTATTACTGATGGGTCTTGTGATCCTTTATAAAATATTGACATATAAAAAGGACATTGTTGGTGGTTGGTTATTATTGCAGATACTATGGCTTCATACCAACAACCACATCATACCTGTGATTCAGCATTTTTATGCATAAGGCCAATCGTCCTTTCTTTTCTTTCTTTCCCTCTCTGGCCTGGCTTGTTTTCTGAAATGTGAGAAGCAATCAATTTGAATGGATAAAAAAAAAAATCAAACAAAAACACCCCCCCCCCAAAAAATAAAAAATAAAATTTAAACCCACCCAAAAGCAGACATGCAAGTGAATATAAAAATAGATATCTCAAAAACTAGTGGCATGAATCCTGAGTGATAATATTAAATGAAAAAAAAAAATCATAATATACAACACTAAGCAAAGACAATAAAGATAAACTTACTCAAAGGCACATTCATACTTGGCCTTTCAGTGTAGGGCCTCAGAGCATTCATGTGTATTTGTTACATTGTTTAAAACAGTTATATACTCAGTTACAAGCTATTTTTTTTTATTTAGTAGAATTTTAACTTTAAAAATCAACTCTTTATATGGGTGTGCCATGACCTAGTTTGATAGGACAAAGATGGATTCCAGGAAAAGATTTTTTTAAAAATTTAAAAAAAAGCAAAGAAGCTTAAAAATATCAAAGGGATATGATCCAACATTTCATCTTCCTTCTTCTTAAATCCTGCACACAGAAACACTGTAATGTGTTCAATAGTCCATAAAGATGAAGATGGTGATGAAATCAAGCTTTAGATCCCTTTAGAAACAAAGGAAGCCCATTTTGGCCATGGAGCTCCAGCTTGGGAGAAAATGGCCGCGCTGATGTTCAGCCCTTTCTGCTCTCTGTTGGAGAGACTGGCGCGCGACGCTCTAATAGCGCGAGCCGACATGGTGCTGAGCTCTGATTGGTCAGAACGGGAAAACGTTGTTAACCAGCCAACTGCCCGACAGCAGATCCCGACCATGTTCGACACGGAGAGAGACGACCACACACACTCGCTTACACCTAAAACGACCAAAAAAACAAGCAAATGAATAAAATTAAAAATACCAACGCACTTTATTCCCGCATAACACCTAGTAACACCAATGTTAATTAAGATTTATTGCGTTTTCTTGTCATATAAGCTCCTTCCGGTACGAGAACACAATATCTATTACTCTAGTTTAAGGGAAACCCCAACTTCTAAAGCACTGCACGAGTTCATGAAATAAGTCGTGCTCAGTTTTGTCATTCTCGACACGGTCTGCTGAGCGGAAACGATTTTAATCGCGTCCCGGAGTCAGTCCTCGACCACCGGACCCCCAGGTCCATCTTGTATCAGCCGTCGGTGTGAACGCAGCCCGCACATTCGACTCCTCCACGAACATTGTTTGTTCGTTTAGAAATCATCCCTGCACGGCGGTTTCGCGAGCCACTACACCTCATTATACGGACACACGTGTCACCGATTAGGTCACAGGTCAGATAACGTCGCTGTTTCAGTCGTTCGGATGGACCACCGCGACTGAATGTCGTGTCGAATCAGCGGCGCCGAAAACGCAGACTAGCGCTCTATAGTGGTGTATTGTGGGAGAGACCCAGAGAGAAAGCCCAGGCTAGAGACACACAATATGTGTTGGCTCGCAAAAAAAGAGGCAGTATCTTCAAACCATGTAATGTAAATCAGCGAACGCGCACACGGTTGATTATAAAACTGATCGATCGGACACATTAAAATGTCCAGACCCGGAGAGAGAAGCAAAGGAGATGAAGATCACGGCAAAAGGCAGAGTTCAAGTAAGCTCTTTCTCTCTCTCTCTCTTTCTCTCTCTCCCTCTCTATTTTTTCCTCTCTCCCCGTTTCTCTGTAATGTGTGTTTCGGTGAGTGGGAGACGCCACTCCAAGCCCCCGGTGTTTGTTTACCCTTTAATCCCGCTGTATGGAGACGCGCGCCGGACTTTGCTGAACCGCGCTGAGCGTGTTTGTGTTCACCTCTGCTCTAACCCAGGTTTGGCGAACGGCGGTACGGAGAACAGCACGGCGGAGAAGCGGAGAGAGCACCACTGGAGAAGTTACAAGTTGATTATTGACCCGGCGCTGAGAAAAGGCTCTCACAAACTCTACCGATACGATGGACAGAATTTCAACATACAGGTAAAACCAAACACGCGCGCACACGCACAGACACGAGTACACACCGCACACACGCGCTCTGGATAATATATATGGTGACCGTGATCTATTCCTCGGAGCACCTGGTCGGGATTGTCACTGCTCACGTGCCTTATTCATTCACACACAACACACACACACATATATGTATATAGTAACTATATATTTTGAGATGGTTCGAGGTGAAGTGTGTGTGTGTGTGTGTCATGTCAGCTCCGGATCCGACCTTGATTCTGTTTTTTCCCCCCAGAATGCCGGGATCCCCCCAGTGGACATGGTCAGGGACCCCCGGATCGGTCGCCTGTGGACCAGGTACAAGGAGACCGACCTCCCCGTGCCCAAGTTTAAGGTTTGACACGCACATGTTTACACTGTCACTTACACTCTCGGCGCACCTGCAGATCTATGATTGTGCCGGAGTTACATATCGGTGATTAGACTGTGATGGCATGCTCGTGGGTCGCCATAGTAACGCTCCAAACCGCACGCTCCAGACCATGGGGAATTGCGAGTGTGTGTGTGTGTGAGAGAGAGACAGAGAGAGAGAGAAAGAGTATACACTACAACACGAGGTTTAGGATGCAGCTGCGTTCTTGGATGGGAGATTAAACGTGCAATAATAATAATAATAATAATAATATTATGTTGCCAGATATGTTACAAAAACACAGTTTGCCATCCTGAGAGCACATGTAACAAACACAACTAAACAGACCAACAACCACCGACACTGGACTGTTTATGTGTATGCAAAGAAGTGCATGAAATATACAAATCAGACATGCGATAAGGCATCATTTATATGCAATATTTAATCCCCAGGATTCAAGATCGAGTCATTTTTTATCTTTGTTTTGGTAGTATGCACGTGCTTTCTTGGACTTGTTTTTTTTTTTTTCATTTCCATGGTGGATTTCACAGCACTATCAGTTTATCGTGATGTGATCATACCGATCAGGGTCCTACTCCACATACAGTGCACATAAAGAGTGGAATAGTGTAGGTGTGAAAATGCTCATTGATAATCATTAACAGATCGATGAATACTACATCGGGCGCGTGCCACCGAAGGAAGTGACGTTTGCGAGGCTGAACGACAACATCCGGGAGGGTTTCCTTACCGACATGTGCCAGAAATTTGGCGAGATCGAGGAGGTGGAAATTCTGTACAACCCCAAAAATAAGAAGCACCTGGGCATCGCTAAAGTGGTGTTTGGTTCGGTGAAGGCGGCTAAAGATGCAGTTCAGAACCTGCACAACACCTCGGTGATGGGGAACATCATCCACGCAGAGCTCGACCCCAAAGGTAAGAGCAGAGAACTCTCACTATCGGTTGCTTGGTAACCGCCGTAAACGCTGCTGCACGTGGCTGTCATCTCTCTCTCTCTCTCTCTCTCTCTCTCTCTCTCTCTCTCTCCTTATGAGTATACTATATCCTAGAAAAACAAGTGCATTTCTAACATGCAAATAATAACCGGGTTTTTAATGACTGTATTATAGATATGGGGGATAATTAAAAACAAATAAAGTGAAATTCTGGAGGCAGAAGTGACAGATGGATGCGTCGCGAGCTCCTGTTGTGTGTTGTTATTATGGGTTTATAATAATCAAGGCGGGTGTATGTGTGTGTGAGAGAGAGAGAGAGCGAGAGAGTTGTGTCCTTCCTTAAAGAGACAGAGCCGCAATTGATGCCTCAAATGTCAAATATGTACTCTACAAACTATAACACAAAAACCCCCTCACTGTCATAATGAACACACAAGTAATAATCACACCACACAGCTTACTCTTTATTTCTTTTCTGTGTGATGTGTGTGGGTCAGATCACATAATATTATACACAATCTGTTCAGATAAGTTCACAGAGAAATGTACTGATTTTTATTATTTTTTTTAAATACGGCGCATAAAAACTTCTGAGGATTAAAAATATCTCTGGACAAAGTATAAGAGGTGTTACAGTTGGTATAAGGATATCGGAATGAATGAATGAATGAATGACTTAATATTAAAGAATCAGCATCCCTGTTTTTTGTCCATTATTAGGTTCAGTGGGTAACCTACCTTAGCTTCAACACTTGTTTCTAGTGAAGCTGTGTGAAAAAGTTAATAGTGTGAAAAATTCCTTTATGCACCACTGCCACTGGAAAACAGCCAGAATATAGAGTTCTGTGCAAGAGTTTAGAAATGCTGTAAAGATCCCTTTCCACTACACATGCACACACAAATATATATATATATGTGTGTGTGTGTGTGTAATGAACAGTAAAA
>JBCNYG010000024.1:32284100-32298032 GCA_039654305.1 Porochilus rendahli
GAACCCAGGACCTTCTTGCTGTGAGGCGGACGTGCTAACCACTACGCCACCGTGTCGCCCCGGGTCCAAAACTTGTGGCACAATATTCAGAGTAAGCATTTTTGACACCAAGCAGTTCTTGCAGTGTAGATTCAATGAAATGATGTGAGTGTGGAATTAAATAAATATGTTATTGAAAAGTACATATATATGTATATTTTTTATACACAGGGGAAAAATACATACATAATTTCAGTCCAAAATCTTCAGTAGCAATTCAGAGGCTTTTAAATGAGAAAATCTGGTGAAAAAAATATGCTTCTCTACACGAGGGAGACAATTTGAAGAGTTGATAAATGAAAGGAATTTTTAAAAATGCCTTATTCTGCACTTCTTTTGGTTATGTGAGGCAAGATTTGTCAAATAACTGGAAATCCAGGCTTCAAAGTAAAGTTTACCACAAAAACACTGGAATAATGTGCTTACTTTTTTGGACTCCATACATACTCACATGCTGTAAGCCATCTATTACATCATCCATTAGTTAGATGACTTAATCACTTGAGACATTGCAACAAAATTAGTCGAGGTTTTCAAAAGATAAAAAGTTGTTTTATTGGACATTGAGTTTATAGTTAATTACTTAAAAATAAATAAGGGCCTATTTGTGAAAGGGGAGGTATTACACTTTTCAACTTTTTTGACCCATAAATGTTACAGTATTAAATAGCCGTGTAAGACTGCTAGATTGTCAAATAATGAGGTTATGTTGTTTTCTCTCTGGGCTTTTTGACCTGGCCATAAACACAAGGATTTAGTTTTTTGTTGGGTTTTTTTGGGCATACTATTGCATCAAGTTTTACTGGGCCTTCTGGGCTGTTCCTTCGCCACTGACCTTTTGCACAGTGGTAGCTCTGCATATCCCGATCTGCCTCCCAACACAGTGAGTGTGAAACTTTCAGTTGGAGGGTGACCAGTCAGAACAGAAAAGGCATAGAGAGAAGAAAGACCATAATTTGGAGGAGGAAGCCAAACAGACCATCCAGCGCATGCTTCAGCGCATAAGCATTTTAGGACGGGAAGCGGCTTCCTGAAGAACTGTGGATTTTTTTTGATTAGTGACCATATGTTGGTGTTCCGCTAGTGTCCGAAATGAAAAACAAAGGTTTGAAACAGGTATGATATGTGACCTTTAAACTTGGTGGAGCCAATGCAGAGAAATAAGCGAGCAATTTTGATGTGTGAATTGAAATTAACTCATCACAAAACTATCTTTACCATCAGTCAAAACTCAGTGGGTAGGTGTTGTTTGGGTATTTTTTTTTTTGTGCATGTGTGGGGGGACAGTGGTGGCTCAGTGGTTAGGGCACTGGGTTTACCTATCCAAAGGTCCAAGGTTCAAATCCCAGTACCACCAAGCTTGAAGGCATATAAGCAAGGCCTTTAACCTCAAGTGCTCAGTATAAAATGTAAGTCGTTCTTGATAAGGAGGACTGCCTAATGCCATAAATGTAATGTGTGTCTGTGCACGTGTCACATAATGCTGGACATTTAGCGGAAGTTCATTCCACCATCTTGGTGCCAAAAAGAAAAGAGTTTAGATGCATTTTTTCCTTTGACCCTTTGTTGAAGGAGGAACCAGTTTAGAGGTTCAGAGAAAACGCAGTGCAGTGTGGGGTGTAAGTGCATTGAGGTAGGAGGGTGCAGGTCCATTTTTGGCTCTGTAGGCAAGCATTAGTGTTTTGAATTTATTTGTGAGCAGCTGCAGGAAGCTAAAGGAGAGAGTGTAGCAGAGGAGTGGTGTGGGAGAATTATATTTTAAGATTAGAAAATATATGCATTGCTATATCTTATTATAAACTTTTGCGACACTGGATTCATTTTGTGGTGACACACCCCATTTCATACTTCTTGGCTCGATGATGTTAGCCAAATCATAAAAATTGACATCCTAGACATAAGTTGGATGCCCTTACACACTGATTTATACCTCAGGGGTAATAGACTCATTAGTCTATATTTTTGTGAGGAAGGAAAAAACTGGAGTACCCAAAAAACCCACAGAGACACCATGGAAAATTGTAACCTGAGCTCAGGTTCAAACCACTACCCACTTCACCACTCTTCCACCCCATCCTGGAGAAATGTCTTAAATGTAGTGTTCAGCTTTACACATTTACCTGCATGGATGTATAATAATATTCGTAATTCCTGCTAATGTTTTAAAACAAAATCACCTCATGCAATGGGGATTGAATGCATCACCCAAGAGATTGATTATTTTGTTGTTATTTTGTTCTGCATGAGCCAAATTTAAGAAACCTGTTCCTGACCTGATAACCACAGATATCCGCAAATCAGTTTGGTAAGCCAATCTGACCTATATTTTTACATTTATAAAAAACAGCCAATCTGCATCTGAACAGGTTTAAAATCGTTTATACGATAGTTTACTTATGTTGTAATATTTTTATGAAGAATCTTAAAAGCAAATCAGTTTGAGGCTTCTCAGTAACAAGCTGACGCTATTTTTAAAGCACAAAAAGGAAGACTGGTGATGGTGTGACTGTATTCATCCATCCATCTATGCACTTTTAAACTCTTGTATGGGTTTGAGATTCTGGGGCACTTTAACACTTTAAGGAGAGTTAAGGCCTCCCTTTCAATGGCAACTCCTTCCAGTACTTCCAAGTGGATACCAAGGAATTGTCAAGCCATCTGAGAGATGTCTGATATCTGCATATCTGCCCTCGGTATTCTACTGTAGAGAAATGCCTGGATCATCTTTGCTACCAGGCGTCTTAGAGACATCCTAGCCACAACCACTGCAGCTGGCTCTTTTTAATGTGGAGGAGCAGTAGCCTTACTTTGGCCCTTCCTAAATGCTGGAATTCTGCACCCTTTTAAGGAAACAATCTGCAATCTTTTTCTTTTGGTCACCACCCACCACCAGTTTTGCTATATTTATTAATGTTCTGTTAATTAACATTAAGAGTGCCAGCCATTTTTCAAGACACCATAAGCATCATATGACAGCATGAATACATACAAAAAAATGAGTTTTATAACAATCACCTCAGGGTAATATAATATAGAATTATTTGCCCCGTCATGTGAATTTATTGACAATTCTTTAACCAAGAGGACTCAGAGAGCTCAGATCTCTGCAGAGCTGGGGAAAAAACATACAAAGCACAATGCACCCCCTGCTGGTGCTGCTGTGATACCACACTTCCAAAAAAATCTCACAGTTTTAAAGAATCCTTTAAAAAGTATTCTGAATTTTATCAAAGTTTAATGGAGTCTTCCTTGTCCAAGATCCCTGCTCTCATACAAAAAAATTAATGAAAATCACCTGATAACTTTTTGCCTAATTCTGCTAAAGCACTAGCAAATGAACAGACCAAAATGTAAAACATAATTTCCTTGGCCGAGGTAATGAATAACGCATAATGAATAATAGTGAAACATCCTAGATGATTAAAAAAAAAAAAGGCCTATGGTAGATATTGATGATTGTTGCCTCGAACTTTCTGCAGGATTCTTCCTGCCGCTTCAGAGCATTCTTAGCATGGGATGCTTCCTCTGAAGGATCTATTATAAGATGTATCTCACAGCCCACCTGCCTGTAACCTTCTGCTATTTCTGAAGACTTGTTAAACTCTTTAGGATATCAATTTTCTTCTTTATCTGCTGTCTTTGCTTAGACTTTTTCTCCCCCAGCTAGCACTTTGAGCCCAATCTTATCAAGTTTTCCTAGAATTTCCTAGAATCTAGAATTTATAGATTTCTATGTTTTGCTTATGTCCATGCAGGTTTCCTACAGGATGTTTTTTTTTTCCGGACTTTACAAAATCATGCCAGAAGGTGGATAAATAAATATAAATTGACTTTATGTGTGAACAAGTGTGTGAATGTGTGTTTTGTCGTGGGATGAACTGGTATCCCAGCCATAAGTATTCCCATCTCATTCGCCGTGTTCCTAGAAATATTTTTTTCTGTTGTTCTGCAGGTAGAAGAAGATGTTCCCAATGGGGAGGCATGTTGGCATAGTGGTTTGCACTACAGGATTTCTGTGTGAAGTTTGCATGTTCATGTGCTTGCATGGCCAATAGGCTAAATGGTTGTTCCACATTACCCCTCGGTATGCGGTATGCAGCAGTCATCTGCACAGGTCAAAGATCTTTACGATTACTGCACATTGACTTTTCTTTAAAAACTAAAAATAAAAGGTAACAGAGAGTGTATCGAGTTTTACCTAACAACCTGCTTACGTTTGTTTGTTTCCAGGTCATTGATTTCACTCACAGTGCTTAAAGTTCAATGAAATGTAAATAAAAATTAAAATCTTTGACTGGTGGTGTTTGGGGCAACACAGTGGCTTAGAGGTCAGCACTGTTGCCGCACACTGAGATGATTCACAGTTAAACTCATCTGACATATTTTCCTAGTTAGTGAGAAGGGTCTGGGTTTAAACATCAGCCAAGGGCCTTTCTGCATGTAGTTCTGCATGGATTTTGAATGTTCTCCTTATATCTCTGTCGGTTTCCTCAACCTTCGGTTTAGTCCCTCAGTCCAAATACATCACGTACATTCCAAATGCGGGTTAGGTCAGCTGGCTACTCTAAATTGCCAGTTACTCAAAACGTTTTCATAGCTACTCCTAATGTTCTGCCTTTTCGATCCCCAGAATGCAGCTAAGCTGATCACTGAAGACTAAAGTGATACCTACCTAGCTAGACTTAAAAACTATTTCAAACTAACCTTTATATTTGATGTACTACAGTTTTTTATATTGTCTGCAAATTACACCTACGTCAGTTACGTTACACCTATTCAGACGGAAAAAGATGCAGCTCTTGCTGACCAGTGAATACCAAGATGTTGTATTTTTTTGTACAAACTCTATGTGCTCTCAGTAAAGCCGCCTGTCTGGGCAAAACTTAGAATGATGTGTTAAAAGCCTGTTGTACTGTGATGTTTTTTCCTTCCCATTAAAACAGCAAGTACATAGACACATAACAGACACTAATTGATAAAGTGTCTCTTAGCTCCATGCCAGGGGCTTCAAAAGGGATCTTTCAACATGCTGTGCTGATCCCCAAAAAACATCATAGGTTTAATGATCAGCGTACTGTCACAGTGAGACACATAATCTTTTGATTCATTCAAATATTCACTTACACCAAGACTGATGAATAGTATAGATATTTTGATACATTTGTTTTTTCTTCAGATTTTTCTCGGTAATTCAGTCATAGACAAATTTGCATACTATAATTTGTACTCAACAGACATCACTTCCTTCATCTCACAGCGTACCAACCGAGAAAGTAAAGATTACCACACGCTAGCTCAGTGCCTCCTGACCATATTTTTTCAACTGCTGTTCATGCAATGCCTCATCCGCTTACAACTGCTTTTCCAAGGCCATAACACGTGCAG
Source organism: Porochilus rendahli (assembly GCA_039654305.1). Lineage (NCBI taxonomy): Eukaryota > Metazoa > Chordata > Actinopteri > Siluriformes > Plotosidae > Porochilus > Porochilus rendahli. The sequence goes on from JBCNYG010000024.1 coordinate 32,289,525, forward strand.
AGAAAAGCACTATCTGCTTATATTTGTATGTTCTTATAGATGTCCATAATTTGCTAGTGTTGCTGTGATTGACAGATAAAAGAGCATATTCCACCCCTGTCTCCTGCTTCTGATACTCGTGTACAAATCTGAGTGTATTGTGGCATAATTTAATTATTATCACCCAGCCCCCTCTGAGCAAGACAGGTATTATATATGTATTATACATGCATTATTATGTATTATGTCATGTTAAATATTAATTTGTAAGCACATATAGGTAAAAGTAGCATAACTCCAGGTTTGCCTTTCTGCTGTGACTCACTTATTTCACTCAGGAGTTTAAAAAAAGGGACTAATGCTTGTTAAGCCATTCCAATGCTCAATTCAGGCTCTTTGAAGAGTATCTGCTGATTCTGCTGAGCCTTAAAGAATGTGCCTGAACCCAGGTTAGATGACTCCAGCCTGACGACTTCTCAGAAGATGTGTGAGGATGCAGCTTTGGTGACTGACAGAATGGGATCCGTCAGTATCTGGCTTTTTTTCTCACACTGACAACACATTCGGATAAATTGGCAGCTTTTTATGAAATGTAAAGTGTGAATGAGAGGGTATTTGAGATCTCAGCCATCAAATATTTGCATGCTAGTTTTAGTATGTATCCATTGGCCATTAAGCTGAGTTCTAACTGACTGGCGCTTGTTTAAAGTTAATGAAGTTGCTGTGTTCAGTGTCAGGTTTTTCTGTGGTACAATGTATTCATGTATTTTAAAAAAAAAAAAATTTTTAAAGCAACATCATGATGATTGCTACATCATCATTATTCATGATTTTTCAAGTATTAAGTCCATCACCTGATATTTATAAAATAGCCGGATTACGTCTTTCACAAAATGCTGCATTTTAGTTAATTAAACCATCTGTTTATTTTATTAATACAACAACCATAATAAGTGAAATGTAAATGTGATAAAATCCTATATTCTACATGTTACCATTACATGATCTTAACTTTGTTTCACATCTCATAACATATTATCAAAAAAACAGAGAAATTACAAGCAGCATGACAGGATATGCTGGATAAAGTGCTATTTCCTGTGTGCTAAACACTAAGCAATCAAGCCATACTATGTGCATACATTTCCAAGCTTCTCAATGTTGTACATTTCCTAGATCTGTTTTGACAGACCTACAGCTGTGTTATGCTAGACATACACCTTTTGGGGCATCTTATGTGCTCATAATCATACAGTATTCTTATAATAGTTCTATGATTTTTCCATGTTAAACCCACAGAACTTCCATATATACTGACGTATATCATGTGACATTTTTTCCACAGTGTTAGGTTGAGCTGTACGCTGAATCTTGCGTCATTTGTCACTTTTAAATGAACATCATTTGATTTTTTTATTTGAACAGGCTCCCTCAAACTTACATCATTCCCATTTGTCATATCAGTGCTAAATTCAAATGTAAAAAAAACATAGGTTGTCTGTGATCGTTGTAATGTACCTGTGAGTGAATGCAGTACTCAGCGCCCTTTACCACTGTGATGTCACCATCTTATATGATAAAGGCAAGAATAAAAGTATCTCATTCATTTGTGTAAAATAAAAATTGCGCTCAACCAGTTATTTAACTAAAACATTTAATTACTAAATGAAATGTAATCACACTCAGTACCTCATTAACATCCAAACAAGTCCAAAGTACTCACATTTGTTTGTGCATTCAGAATAAACAAATGTGTTTAATTTTTGCCTCGGCCATGGATGTTTTACCCAAGGTTTGTGTGTTCTCTTGTTAGCAGGGTTACACAAAAATGTATCAGTTGATTTTCATTAAGTGTCTACTGGAGGTGGGTCTTATAGACAAGGAATACTCTTTTGTATCATTTTGGAGATGATCCAAATAAAATTCTGGATCCCGGGAATTTTTTATAGGGATCTTTAATGTCATGAGATAAGACAACTTTTGCCATTTAAGTTCCTATGTGGGGTTTGCTGGGCTTGAGGAAGGTTTGCCCTCTTCAAATGCTCAAGTTTGTTAAGTTATTAAAGATTATATACCTGAATTTGGGTTACTGTTAGTGTTTTACAAAATGAAGCACTTATGTTTTTTTGTAAACAAATACGTGTGTTTGGAGTCCTTTGGATTTTACCAAGGTGCTGGGTGATGTTACACATTATTAAAACATTTAATAGTGAAATAAAACCTGTTTGAGCTCAAGTGTTTATTTTGTCTGCACAAATGATGCACAAATGAATGAAAATACTTATTCATATTCTCATTTTATAGCAGGGTGAATTCACACACACAAATTCTCTTTAGCACACCAATGAGCACACTCGATTCCATTTAATTAACTATGAAACATAAAAATGTTGGTTGCAGTTCTAATACATTTGATCTTAGTACCATGTCACTTTTCGACCCTGTGTATTCAGGCAGAATAAGTTGCTTTATTCGAAATGCCTGAAGTGTTGTAGCTTCTCTGACCCCTGACACACAACATCCACTCTGTGTTCCGTGAATTCTCTAATGACCCTCTGATTTCCTTCTAAAAAGGGCAGAGCCATCAGGTGTGTTTTTCATTTCTGCTAACACGGGACTGGTGCTTACATAACGGCTCTCACTGACAGCGTGACCTTCTCCACTGACAAGAAGTTCACTTCATAGCCTGCTCCGGTTCTCTGTCATGTTCTAATGTTTAGAGAGAGGCAAGGGACCACTGGAGTTAGGAACCAAGCAGCATGTTGTTATATTTTAAAGCGAACTGTAGGGTTTAGTGTGTGCAGCTCGTTAGCAGTTATTTTCTCTTAAAGTCTAATTTGTTCTGAATTTGGAGGACAGATATTGCACTAAAATTTTTTTCCCGTACGCATACACTTCAAGGCTCTGGAGCCAAAGTGTGTGTGTGTGTGTGTGTATGTGTAAACCTAGTTTTTGGTTTTATTGGTTTCGTTATATCCGTAGTGATTTCCATATCACTGTAATTAACATACCATCAACCTATTCATTCATTAAGTTTCTGAACCGCTTATTTCTAATTAGGGTCGCGGGGAGGCTGACACCCATCTCAGCCGACTGGGCGAGGGCGGGGTACACCCTGGACAGCTCACCTGGCCATCGCAGGGCCATCAGTCACACAACCATTCGGACCCACGCTCACACCAATGTGCATACTGTGCATGTTTTTGGACTGTGGGAGTAAACCGGAGGAAACCCACGCAAGCACGGGGAGAACATGCAAACTCCACACTGAAACGCCCGAGCTGGGAATCAAACCCAGGACCTTCTTGCTGTGAGGCGGACGTGCTAACCACTACGCCACTGTGCTGCCCAATATATATATATACTGTGGCGTAGCGTAAAACCACTGCTGTAAACAATTTCTATCAGAGTTTATTTTGTATACTTAATTAGATTTTGTACATGATCCAAATCAAATTCTGGTTCCAGGAATTTTTTAATGGATTCTTTAACATGCAGTATTAAGGTATTCCCAACAGGGGGTGCTGTGCATATAGTTTCTGCCCCCACCTTGCTTGGCAGGCATGCTGTGAGTTTCTTGTTAAAAATTTAACAACCCCCCAAATATAACTAACCCAAATTTATAAAAAAAGTTTCTCCCCTTTCAAAGAATGTTTATATTTTGCCATAATGTTCATTAAACGTGGTGAAACTTTCATACTAATCCAAACAAGCCTCCATACAAAAAAAAAATGCTTTGCCCCGTCATGCTTTTTCCTGTCGGTCTAGGGAGGTGGAAATACTTAAGGACACAGTGGTGTGATGCATCCTGCTGAATAAAAACAATCAAAGGTTTTACCAAATATGTTCTAAAGGGATTTTTATATGTTGTGTATTTTAAACATTACGTGTTAGGTCAATTTTTTGGAAGTGTTATATCACAGCATGCCCAGCAGAAGGTGCTGTGTACTTATTGTTATTTTGCAAAAAAAAAACCAGAGCTTTGGACAAGGAAAAATTTTAAAAAAGATTGTTTAACACTGTAAGATAGAACATTTTTTTTAATTTTGGGGACATTTGGATAAATGGGGATGGCTGGGTTTTGACAAAGGTTTGCGCTCTTCGGGTGTTCGGGTTTCTGTAAGTAAAATTTGTTTATAGCAAATGAAAACTGAAATATAGGCTTTTATTTTTTATTATTAACTTGAAAACTTTAGTAGTGCTTTAATTCGGTTTTTCCTTTTTTCTGACACTAAAGTTAATATATACTGTATTAATTCTATTATTTAGTAGTTAAATGAAGAATACGAAACACGCCTAATAACACACCCCTTTAAGACTAAATTCAGATTTGTTTGTACGAATACAAATTCTCATCACTCATTAGATCAGATCTGAAAATCAGAAGAGTCTGATTCAGGAGTAGATCTGAGTGTGCGCCATCTTCAGGTGTGCTGTCTTTAGGCTGAGCTGAAACTGAGGTCAGAGCCAAATCTCATTAACAGCAGCTTTAACTTCAGACTGGATGTTTACACTTTTACTGTACATGATGCCTCATAAAAACTTTATATCCATTGCTCAGGCTACACTGTAGTGCGTTTAGTGTTTGTTTTGTATTTTTGTTGTCTCCTCTGTCTGTTTATTCTGTTCTTCTTGTCTTTTTTGCTGTTGGACGTATTGTTTTATAGAATATCACATCCTCTGCCTGTCTGTATGTCATGGATATTTGATTTGCCAAAAACGTATCTTTCTGTCTCGCCATGTCTCCAGGGTAACCAGTCATCAGGAGAGGATATGGAAATCTCTGATGATGAGATGCCAGGCACACCTATCTCGAGCGACTGCGCTAAAGGCATTGTGGTGAACCCTGCTATGTCTCCCATAACCGCTCAGTCCATGCCGCTCCCACCGCCCGGCTTCCCGCCTCTACCCCCTCCACAGCCTGCGTACCCCATGCACCCTGCTCACTTACCACACCATCTTGCTGCTCCACACCCAATGCTGCACCCAATGCCCCCATACCCACCGGCCATGATGCCCATGGTCCCTGTGGATCTCATGAGTTGTTTGCCACAGTGGGGCAGCGTGCACATGTCATTCCAGATGCAGACGCAAATGCTGAGCCGAATGGCACAGAACCAGCGCGCTTACCCTTACCCGCAGTTTCTAGGGGGAACGGCAAGCGCAGGTGCCATGCAGTTTGGCGGTCCTTACCCACCCTTGTCCATGGTGAGCACTCCCGGTGCTGGACACGGGCAGCCATGGCCTATACCCATTGTACCCAAATTTAACCCGTCGGTACCACCACCCGGGTATGAGCCGAAGAAAGAAGACCCACACAAAGCCACGGTGGATGGCGTGCTGATGGTCATTGTCAAAGAGCTGAAGGCCATCATGAAGAGGGATCTCAACCGAAAGATGGTGGAAGTGGTGGCCTTCAGGGCCTTCGACGAATGGTGGGAGAGGAAGGAGAGCTCTGCCAAGGTGGGCATTCGGTCACTAGTCATTAAAGAAATCATTTATATAGCTTATAGTGCAGCATAGGACAGGAAGAAATACTCATTACTGAAAAGGTATTTCCGTATTTAAATTTTTTTAGTCTAATGTTAGTTTGTTTACATGAGTTCACTTACATTATAACAGTGTAAGATACTTCGAGCTGGCTCATTAATTAAGTGCAGATGTAGGCGTGCACCAATCCCAGACGAGGTACCTGTAAGACAAACCCGCGTAAGCAGGCGAGCAAGCGTTTCTAAGTTATCTTTCGGAAACCAAAGTGTGACAGACGCCAGATGGACGGACGGACAGACAGTTGGGCGCCAATCATGCTAATAGTTCCAGCCACTATGTTTGGCGGGAGCTAAAAAAAAAAAACAAACAAAACAAAAAGAGACTGAATGTGGAGCCTGTGTTACTAATCGTGGAGTTGCAGTGTGCCCTCTGGTGGCTACACCAGGCAACTACAACATTGAAAACCTAGCTGAAGGACCCATCCTCTGTCTGTTTCTTTTGTTTGTCGTTTAACGGCTGTTATAAATGCTGATATTTATTTCTCTGCATCTGGCTCATATCTACTGTTATTAACATGGTGATCTATCCAGAGCAACTTACATTTTTATCTCTTTCGCACAACTGAGCAGTTGAGGGTTAAAGGCCTTGCCGAAGGGCCCAACTGTGGCAACTTATGTGTGTATTCAGCTTTTTTAGTGGTGAAGAATAACTTTATCAGGATCTATAACATAGGTGTGAGCAGGAATAAACATGTTTATTTGATTGATTAATGTAATGTTGACATATTGTTAAGCTTTACGTGGACTAACACACTCCGTGCCATCTGTTTATCTGTAACTAGTGCACTAGCCTAGGTGGCTTGATGCCACTTCACACCTCCATTATTTTTGCGTGAACAGTATGGCCTGTCGTGCGGTATTATTAGATTAGAAATAACCTGAAAAAAAAAAACTTTATCCAAATTAAAGAACTACTGCATAAACAACTAGAGATGTGCTCAGAGAGTGCAGACCTCTACCAAGGTAGTACAATCTCATATTTGCATGGGTTATAGGGGCAGATAATGTGGAATTACGGTGCCTCCTTATGGCCTTTTTCGCAATTAATTTTGAACTTAGTATTTTTTTCTCCTGGCGCATTCTGGGTGATTTCAGCATCCTTGCCGTATCATATTAAAAAAATCCTTAAAAACCATCCGGATCACGCCCAGAATTGATCGGGTAAATTTGTGAAAATCTGTCCATTAGTTTTCTTGTTATTATGGCCACAACCACACACACACAGACACGCAGGACCAAAACCATAAATGCCCCAATGGTGGAGGTAATGAATTGAGGAATTCAGAATCTGCACATGGAACCTGCTTTTGAAATGATGCTAATTCATAAACAAACTGGCTATTTGCGTTTCTATTGGTCACTAGTTAAATCTTTTTTTTGGTGGATATTGTATGAACTCTTGCTCACTATTCTCCATCTCTCTCTCTTTTTGTTTATTATTTAATGAATTATTATATCTCAGGCAACATCCACCCCAGTGAAGACAGGCGAGACTAAGGAGGACGATAAGGAGCGAGTGAAACCTAAAGGAACCTTGTCGTCCAGTGTTTTGGAGACGTGGGGTAAAGGCGAGGGTCTCGGTTACGAGGGTATGGGCCTGGGGTTCGGCCTGCGAGGTGCCATCCGCCTCCCATCCTTCAAGGTATGGATCGTCCGGATTCTGTCTCGAATGTACATGATGTCATAAGAAGAGTAAAGTGAAAGGAAGTGAAGAGTTACAGAGAGGATGTTCATACATCTGTGATGTAACATCAGGTGTTTTTATGTGCAGTGATCAACAGGTTTATGGAAAATAATTTATAATTTACTGTAAGAAAAGTGTTCAGCTGCTTTAGATCAAAACCCTTTGGTCCTGTGTGTGTGTGTGTGTTTCAGGTGAAGAGGAAAGAGCCCCCTGACCCCATCTCCACAGGAGAGAGTAAGAGAGCTCGGCCATCCACGTCTGTAGACGATGAGCTGGAGGATGAAGGTGAGGGTGACGTCACTCAAGTCACTGGAACCACACTTAGTGTGTACCATGGGTAAATGAGTACCAGTGAAAAATACGGCGAAGGTAACCTGCAATGGACTGGCGTCTCATCCAGGAGCAGTTGAACGCTATGTTCAGTGCTTTGGAAACCGAACTAAGCTCCGCCTCTGATTAGCCAGTAGTCTCAGGTGTAAAAAGAGCAACACACTTGACCGTAGTATGTGCTGATCGAGTGTGTGCTTTCATAAGCAGAGAGAACAGACGCCTCCACAGACGGCACCCGGGTGGACGACTCATCCTCCACCAAGCGAAGGCACTCCCGTCCTGTAGAGCTGGACAGTGAAGGAGAGGAGGAAGAGGATGAAGAAGAGGAGGAGACCGGCAGGGAGGAGTCGTCAGTGTCCGAGAGAGAAGATGAGGCCGGCGTAGATGTGTCCGAGAGACTATCCACTATCAAGGTGAGATCCTTTATTCAGAGGTCTATTCAGACTCATAATACACCTGGAACAATACATTCAGATGAAGGAGACTATATCTCCTAGATAGTTTCGGCCTTCATGTCCTGATATTTGAATCTGGATGTATTAAAGAGGGTACAACATGGCATTGTGGGTCCTTCTTTTTTTTTTTTTTGCTACTACCCGCCTCTTTTCGAACTGCTACGCATGTGTATTTGGGGGCGGTTTAACACACTTAGAGGGAAAGGAAAATCCGCCCCCATACAAATGAGCTCACAGACACGCATGGTTGGCTCAAATTACTCAACTGACTCAAAAAAACTCAAATTGGTTACTCAAACTTTAAAAAATTGTTGGTCTTACCCTAAAGAAAAGGGGGCATGACACTTATTTTGGGGTCTAACTGAGTACTTTAAAACCTTATTTGACTTGTCCATGAAAGCTCAAAAATCAAAGGCAGTGGCAGAAGCAGTCAGATTCATTCATTCGTTTTCTGAACCGCTTATTCCTAATTAGGGTCGCAGGGAGGCTGGCGCCCATCTCAGCCGACTCT
>JBCNYG010000024.1:32302192-32313555 GCA_039654305.1 Porochilus rendahli
TGTCCTCATTCAGCTGTGACAGTGACCTACTCAAATTCAACCAGCTCAAGGGGAGAGTCCACAATCCCCCCCCCCCCCCCCCCACCCCCCACAAACACAAACCCGCACAAAACAAACACGTGCGCACTCAACTAATTCAGTCACACATGTGTTTCTATGCTTGTTCACACATTTTAATTCATTTAGTAATTAATTTATTTTACGCATTTCCTTTTCAGTTTCGTAAGAAGAAGATTCGGTTCTGTAAGAGTCACATCCACGACTGGGGCCTGTTTGCCATGGAACCCATCGCTGCCGATGAAATGGTTATTGAGTACGTCGGACAGAACATCAGACAGGTAAAACAAATGTCCCAACTTCACTATTTTGGATCCTTGGATGCTTTTATTCAGAGAGGGCGTGCCATCATTATGTAACAGAATATTCAGTGGTAATAAGTTTGTGTGTGTAGGTGATCGCGGACATGAGGGAGAAGCGTTACGAGGAGGAAGGCATCGGCAGCAGCTACATGTTCCGTGTTGATCACGACACGATCATCGATGCTACAAAGTGTGGAAACTTCGCTCGCTTCATCAACCATAGCTGCAACGTGAGTCTCTCACACACACACACACACACACACACACACCATCATTAGCAGTTCAAGAAACCTTTTAGGTCTCATATTTTGAACTCTGCATAGAACAAATTCTGCATGTATCACACATGTTGCTCCCTTTGACCATGGAATATCTAACCTATGGTAACTATGGTAACCTGTAGTGGTCGACTCTTCAGAGTATGTGTGTGTGTGAGATCAACCGGGGCACTTATGATCATAATCTTTAACAGAAAAACAGCTGATACTGATGTAGCTTGTATGTAGTAAATAATTGTGGGAGGATCAGTAATAAATAATCACAGTGATTTTAAGTGTATGTATTTCTTATGTATTTTTTTTGGGTCACTTTCAGTATCCTAAAGCATTCTTGAGGTCACAAGCTGATAATGTTGTATAGTAGATCAGATGGTTATATTGTATATGATATCAATACTGTGTATTGGTTTGCACCACCCAGAGTGCACCACCCAGAGGGGTGCCACCTATAAGCATCCAGTCTGATGATTTCCCATGATGCACCTGCAACACTTTGAATCAACGGTTTCATTTGAAAGCTTTTGGTGTACAGAAATACTTAGCGACCTCTTCTGGGGATTTCAGGCTGTCTGACCAATCACAAAATGTTTGCATTAGGTTTTGTTCCTGTTTTAGACTGATTAATGTGAGAGACGAATGCCACTGTGATGAAAAAGAAAGGCAGGATATGCCATCCCTTCTACTTAGACAGCATGGCAGGCCAAGGATAGCTGCAGGGAATTGGGCGAACGCCCCCCATAGGGAATCGCCCCAAAGGGAATTGGTCACATACGAGTGTTTTCGTCTGCGCATCCAGAACGGTTCTAAGAATTTTGTCTGCAGAACTGTTGATGTTTTTATTTTGTGTTTGTGCGTTCCACAGCCGAACTGCTACGCCAAGGTGATCACAGTGGAGTCTCAGAAGAAGATTGTAATCTACTCACGCCAGCCGATTAACGTCAACGAGGAGATTACCTACGACTACAAGTTCCCCATCGAGGATGAGAAGATCCCTTGTCTGTGCGGAGCCGAGAACTGTAGGGGGACGCTCAACTAACGCTGTGGGGGACGGCAAGGAGCGGAGAGGCTGTGAGGGGAGGAGTAATATACACACACCCTCTACCCTTCACTCTGCAGTTAGAGCAGCTACGAGTGTAGGGCTTTTTATACAAATAAATCCATCCAATGATTGTTTACGATTTACACACCGGTGCTCTTTAGACCACAACATGAATTTTCTACCACTCTTCCACTGAGAGAGAAGGAAGGCCACCCGAGTCACCCTTCCCTTTCCGACATTTACGCACAACCTTTTGTGTTTTCAGCGGGTCTTCACCCATTCACTTGCTTCTTTCGTCTCTCTACAAACTTTATTTCTATACTGTACCGTCAGGCGGATCCGTATGGGCACAAGCTTGTCGGCAACTACATGCACACCAATTCACACTACTCCCACTTCAAGCTCGCTCATACACATCACACGTCCGTCGTCTGGAATTTTCAACAGTGTTTAAATTTTTTTTCCCCCCATTTGCTTATTTAATCCTTTTTTGAGTCCGTGTGTAATGCTGTGAAGATGCTGTGTGTTTTGTATGTTTGTGTATGTGTGTGCTGCCCCCTGCTGGCTGTCAATTGTAATTACCAGCCTAGAAAATTATAGTAAGGACTTTTTTTTTTTTGGTGAAACAATTTGCACAAAGATAGGCAGACAGACAGAGAGGTAAAGAGTTGACCAGGTGGCATTTTTGTTCGACCTGTGTTAAGTATTTAACAGTATCACATTGTGATAATATGGCATTAATTACAATTTAATATTATCACAGTAGCATATTGTACTGGCGTGACAGTTCTGTCTGTCAAATTAACGGATGGAAGATGAAGCGCTTACGAAGAACACCAAAATACTGGACCGTACAAGACTGAAGTGGCTGCCATATGAATTGTATTGAACAGACCATGGATTTCCAGTTAAAGTACATAGCTATAGTAGAGAAGTTGGTATTTCTGAAGGCTGCATTTAGAGATCATCACATCGTTTATTCTGTATCCACAAAGCTGCTTTTATTACACAGGTTTAAGCTGAATGCTTGATTGCTAATACCTAGTATTAATTGTTCGCACACAAACACTCACACACACACACACACAATGTATTAATCCAGCACCTACAAGCATGTAGATCCTGACTGCAAGCTTTATCATTCTGCTCTTTCCTCTAGTGCTTGTTTGCTACCATATTACTGCTTATTTCTCACGCTGCACAATCGCCACTTGTCTCACCTGTATAGTATTGTCTTTTGAGCGGTATTATGTGTCCTCATGCCCAGTGAAGTTACATAGCATTATGCTAATTTGCTAAATGCTAAGCACAGGAGGTAATTTATAAATTGGTGCCAATTTTTCTCCTTTTCTAAGGAGAACAACTAATAACATTTCTAAGCAGCGCAGGCCGTGTTCCGCCCAGCTGTTTCTTCTGTAAGAGTCTGTGTGTGTGTGTTCTGTTTGTAACACTAGTACTTCCCTCTCACCTCGTTCCTCTCATGCGCTCATCAGGGTTGGCATCTCTATCCCTCTCTCTCTCTCTCTCTCTCTCTCTCTCTCTCTCTCTCTACGTTTATGTCCATATTGTACAGACGAACCGTTTGTACGAAGGATCGGGGACTTTTTATTGCGATACTACAGTGAGATATCGAGTATCGGTGCATCTTTTTTTACCAGCAGAACTAAATTGAGATGACGATGATATTTTTGGGAGAGCCGAAATGTCGGGTTCTCCCTTTAAAGATTGTTTCTTGTAGAAACGTCTTTTTTTTCAGCCTGCTTTCCTTCAGTGTAAATACTCAGACTGTGAATATATGAATAAATAAGTATATATATATATATATATTTTGGAGGTGAGGGCTCGCTTGGCGCCACACAGAGAGCGCGTGCAGGATTTCAGCTTGTGTCAAGCTTTATTTTTTATTGTTTTTCAGTTTGTAAATTCTATGAAAGCAGTTTGCCGTGTGTGATGGAGGGAGGATGACGATGCTGCATCGTTCCCTGACTATTTATTACACAAATGTATGAAAAACAAATCATTGACAAAAAAAATAAAGGATGTTTTTTCTTTTTGAATGATTTTGTTTCTTCTTTTTCTTTTTATTTATATACTTGAAGATGATTATTTTGGTCCAAAAAAACAAAATGTTACAATAAACCTAATGTCTTTTATAAACCTCAGCTGTATTCACCGGTCAGATTAAGAATCAATAAAAACTCACTCAGTAGATTTTAGGGCAAATATATATTCGATCTTTTTAATTCACATCACTATCAGTTCATGTTCTCGTTTATTAAAGTATATAATGTGTAAATTATTACAACTCCCAACAATAACAAAATAGGAAAACTCTTTTGTATTAATTCAAGGTTTCATATTTTATTAAATTCATTAAATCATCTTTAATATTACCAAAATAAAAAGTTTCAAAATATAACAACCCTCAAAAGTGTTTCATTTCTGACATAGATCTATAGTGTGTGTCGTCTGCTCTGCTTTGCTCCTACAAGTGACACTTTTTATTTTTTATTTTTTATAAATTGCACGTTAAAATCACAAGCAACAAAAGAGACATGAATATGATCCAAGTCCACACAAATAATTCAAATGGTAATCTTATTTTTTCTTTTTTTTTTATCCAAAAATTATCTATTTTACAGGCAACAGCGTGTATATTTGTAACATATATATATAATCTTTTCTTGGTATTTAATACAGTGTGTTACAGTTTTACAGATCAAAATGAAAAATATTCATATGAAAAAAAAAATGGATCATCTGTAATATTCGTGGCAGAATCTTTAAATTATTAGTTGGATTATAAATTCTGAAAACATATCATGCATGACGCACTTTCCTTGAAAACATACATGGTGTTAATAACAACTAGATTACTTTCCACCTGGAATTTTTCCTGGTTTAATAAGTATAGGTTCAATTAAACGGGGGGAATCAAAAATCTATTATCTAACTGTCTAGACAGGAAAAAAATCGACACTATCTCTCTTGATCCTGGTACAGAATACTAATAATGCACTTTGCCACTTTTAGTGAGGAGGGAATCGGGAGTGGGAAGTAGAACATGGTATTTGTGGAATCTACTTGGGTAGTGACAACGTTTTTTCAAAAGCAGTTGACCACCTGTTGAATTTAATAAATTCTACAATGTCTGTGCAGATACAAGGCTGGCGATAGCTATGTGTTTATGTGCGATTTACAGGAACACAAAATACTGCGACAAAAATAACGAATATTCATGGTAAAATATTAATTAAATTAGAAGTTCTCATAGAGATGTGGAGTGCCGTGAGGGGCAGTTAATCCAAGTCTATATAATCCTCTTGAATGCGTTTTGTTTCTCTCTCGGAGCCCGTTTATTCCCGCATGGAAAGTGGTGGCGATGATCGCCAGAACTCTAAAAACTACCACATAAATTGAGTTGCTCATGGAATTCTGGGAGGGCCACCGAACCCAACCAAAATAACAGCAAAAAATAAATAAATAAACAAACTGTAGGAATCGAACAGAAATAGTTAGCTAGCTTTAACCCAAAGGACTGCCACAAGAGAGGGTCTGCCAGGAACATGTTGGCTAAACAATAATAGCTAGCTAGCTAATAGCGTTACATAAAGTATTAAAGCCAGTGAAGTATGCTAGCTAACACTTCCATAAAAATCAAGCGAAACCAAGACAGCGTCTGCAGATTAGCAAAACATCGCAGCTAACTATCAATTATAAATAAAAAAATCTCACACACACACACACACACAAACAAAAAACACCCTTTAAGTAGTTTAAACTTTAGTAACACTACCTAACAAAATATGAATGTAAGTTTCACAATGTGTGCAGAGACACACAACTATAAGGTTTATATGGGGAAAAAAATATTTCATTTTCTGAACCACTTATTAGCGTCCTAATTAGCGTCGCAGGGAGGCTGGTGCCCATCTCAGCCGAGGGCAGAGTACATCCTGGACACCTCGCCAGGCCATTGCGGTCCTCAAATTCATAGTGAAAGATTATTAACATTAAATTTAAGATTAAATTAATAATAATAATAATAATAGTTGGGGTGATCAAACAGGAAGACTAGCTAGCAACACCCTATTGAGCTGTCGCACAAGTTGCTAAACATAAACACTTAAATATTTACCAAAATAGCTAGCTTGTTTCATAAGTCGAAAAATATTTTGTTTAATACTTTAAAATATCAAATCTATCAGGCTGGTGACCATTACAACAAAGGCTTTCATATTTTATATATCGGTTAGCTAATCATAAGTCGACAGCTCGCTAATACAGTGTCACAAAATAAAGCATGAAAGTGCTAGCTGCTGAACAGAAAAAAAGAGAGCAAAGTATGTTAGCAAAAGAAATACACTGCTAATGACAGAAGCGAATTATCAACGAATAATTACAGTAAAATAAAACAAAGCCAAAAGTTGTCAGTGGTTAAACTGCTGTAGCTAAGCATTAGCTAGAAAACTGTAATACTAGCCTCAGTGCTCCATTGAAAGGAAGTATGCTTTCATCTTATAGTTAATTTAGTAAAAAAGAAAAGAAAAAATGTATTGGTAAAGACCCAGTCAGTGTCTGGTGTTGAATTTCAAAAATGAATTTATTTAACACTTGGTAAATACGCTAATATGAAGTATTCGGTAGGGGTTTAATAATAAACAGAGTCGATAATCACTGGTTTGAGTACACTGTATTTGGCACCTCGAATCACTGCTGGCTTCAGTTCTGCTACAGCAAGGAGGACCATCACACTTCACGTTTTTCATCTTATACCTTCTACACACACCAACACACACTTAACACACATACGGTACACGTGGACAGACGAAGTGTGCTGCATTCCGATACTGTATTTAATGCGCACTTGTTTACTTCTCCTCCCCTAGTCTCTTAGTGTTGTTTACTTTGATTATCAGTTCAAGTGAGATTAGTTAGATGAATGCTGGCCAATAAATGTTAAATCAAGGGTTGAGTCAGTGTTACGTTTTGAATCCGGGGCACAACTTTTAGCCAGGAGGTACTGCTGAACTTGAACACGGTTGCCTTTTTAAAATGGCAGATAAAGCTGTTTAAGTGTAAAGAAGAGCTTGATACTTCACATCTCAACAACATTTGATTGTCTCCATCTGTTCATGACAGCTGATGGGATTACACCTTACAGGTTTTTTTTCTGTATGATGTTTTGTAAGCGAGGTGCATAGGACACAAATTTATAAACTGCACGGCTAGAATCTTCCCCTTTTCGCAGGTCATGCACACTCAAGAGAAATCAACAAGCGCGCATTCGAAAGCATTTGTTATTAAACAGAGCCTCTGTGTTCAAATTCAAACCCAAGCCAGTCCGAAAGTTGCCGCCTCGCTGAGGAATTCGTGATGTAGCCTCAATGACTTTACAAGCTGATCAGTCAGAAAGATGAAGGCTATCTGTGTGCATGTGTGTGTTTGTGTGTTTAGGACTTAAAGACATGTACAGCTCGCACTACATACTGCCTGCAGATGGGACACTCATTCATTTTCTTGCCACACTGGGTGCAGGTGATCATGTGACCACACTCGAGCAGGACACAGTCGATCACAGCGTCCATACAGATACGACACACGTTTTCATCCAAGGTACTAAGAGGAGCCACACCTGCACACAAACATACAACAGGCTCAGCAAGGATTAAGAAACAAGTCAGGGAAATCAGTGTTGGGGTTAATAACAACCTCCGAGATGGAATAATTCTCCACATTTTATAAAAGACGAACTCTGTAACTTTGTTTTTATATTCATTCAAAATGTTGGTAAAGCGTGTACCAGTTATGCAATAATCAGTTAACCTGGTAGATGGCAATGATGCAATACCAAGAATTATAGGGTGCCCTTCCACCAATCAGACACAAGAAAATTTCTTTAATAACACACACACACTCACACACACATATATAGAAACTGTATGTGCTTGTGTGTGTGTACTTTGTCAGATTACCGACAAACAGAGACATCAGAACGCTGTCTATCTATAACACTTTTAGTGGAAACATTATAGCTTTACCTAAAAAACACTAAAATTGCAAATCAAAAAATAAATGTCTTTAGACCGTCTGACCAATTTGAGAATTCAACAGCACTGAGGTACAAAAGATTCTTAACACATACTGCATACTCTGCTTTTACTAACACACACATTTTCCTATCTCTGTGTATATATAGATACGTTTTGAAGTCTATTCGTCTGAAGAACTGTGTGCTAATGTCTGTCTCCATTAGTGCTTATTAATAGTTCTACTCAAACAAAATCACCTAAAGCTGCAGAGCATCAGCAGTTTACAACACACACACACACACACACACACACACACACACACACACACACACACACACACACACACGCCAAATTTTATTTTTCACCATAACTGATGCAGTGAGTAGCTTCTCATTTGTTAATCAACCAAGTCAGAAAATGTATCTCATAATCATGGAATTATTGCCCTGCGTCAAGCACAGAACAACAACAAAAAAACCTTAGCAGATAAAATTACTGGAATTACTTTAAGAATTCGCTAAAGAAATGTGACTGGAAAGTAGTTTTGCCTGACTGTGATGTGAGAACACTTAAATGCTTGGTGAAGTGAAATCAAAAAGCAACACAACTGGGTAACTCACAGCTATTTTTAATAGTGAACGTAAGAGCATTTTCACAGGCAAGAAATTGGGATTACATTCAAATGACTGGGATTTAAAAACTGTGCATTCATATGAAAATCACTTGTTACTGAGGCTAATCAGAATAAAAGGCATTCATTCACAAGGGACCATAAAGATTGGACACTGGAGCAATGGAAAATGGTCACATGCTCTGATAAGTCCAAATGAATCCTGGAGCAATGGGTGTGTCATGGTAAGACGCGAATAACAAGGAGTGATGTCCCTTATCATGCAAAGGAACTAACCTACAGTTATGAGTTATGAACTGGGGATGCATCAAAAATCAAACATGCCAAAAGGACCTGATAGGCCTTCTTCTTCAGCTTGACGGCCCCTCTCACCTCAGGTGTCTACCACCTCGTCCGGGGGTTGCCCCCACTGCAAGCCCCGATGACCTTCCGGCCACAGCTCATTGATGGCCCATTCGGACTCTATGACCCCACCTCCATTATAGAAACTCAAAAAATAGAAATATCTCTGGTGCTTTTTGTAAAGTGTAGTAGTGCTCTTAACCCAGTTCAGTTTATTGTCAATATGAACTCCAAGGTATTTGTAACCCTCCACCATCTCCACATTGATGCCCTGGATGGAAATGGGGGCTGCTGGGGTTTTGGATCTAAAATCCTAAAATTCACAATCAGTTCCTTGAGCTTTGTCGCGTTAAGCTGCAGATGATTCTGTCACACCATGTCAGTCACTAGGTAGCTATCAATCCTAACAAGCTACTTAACCCTCAACAATATATGGCTTTGTTTACTAGTCGGTATTAACTCTCCATATAAAATATTGATGAATGAGGTAGTGTCATCAGGTCATGTGCTTTTATTCGAGTAATTTCATCATCACTTCTTTCACACAAGATCATTTTTACTGGAGTTGCTGCACTTTTACTCAAGTCAGTGTGTCTTATATTCTTTACACCTCTGGTTAATTAAGAGCCATTATTGAGTTAAAGCAGGTGTGTTAGAACAGAAAATAAATAAATAAGTAAATAAAACTGTGCAAAACAGTGGGGACTTCAAGACCAGCGCTGGATGACTGAAGGTTCAACATTATGAAAAAAAGGGGGTGGTGCTATGTACTACAGCATCTTTTGGTAGTGTCTTGATTGAGGTAGACGTTTGCCTCTGGCATCTGATAATCCTTTTTCTGCCTCTTTCCTATCTGAAGTAGTTTGTTCATTGTCACAGTGTACCAGTTGCTATTACTTTTTTATGTTCAGTGGCTGCATCTGAATATACATATTATCATATTATTAGTACACAAGAAGCAGTATACAGGATGTCCATAGAGTAGACATTTAATAGTAAGTTGGCATTTGTGTTATATTAAATCTTTAGTATGCAAAGGAGACACACTTTGCTTCGCTGTGCTATCCCATAATTCATCTGGAGCCTTTAAACAACCAAGGAAGAAGAATTCATAGAAAGAAAAGAACTGAAGAACTGAAGAGAAGCTGACGTCTAAGGGTCTTTGTACAAATGTAACTACTATAACCTACATGGATAGCCATGTAGTAGGTACTTAACTGATGTTAGTACATACTGAGTATTCAGGTGTACCTGGTGACTTTTCTATATACAGTAGCTTTTATTGACCAAGTAAAATAAATAAATAATATCACAAAATAAAATCCTTTGAAAATGAGGTCTGGACTTATCTTTTGATCTGCTCTGTCCTCTCTGACCCTGCTCTGTTCAAAAGCTGCAGCACGAAGAAGAATTTATCATAGAAACTGTCTTTGAACAGACAAAATCGCAAACAAACATGAGGGGGGAAAAAATCGATCGCAAGTGTCTCTCAAAATGATGAACTGGCACTTCTGTCAAAAATCAATGGCTTTTCTATCTCTCCAGGTCCTCTGGTGTGTTCATGACTTGGTTCAGCCTCATGCACGTTCTCCTTCTCATTCTCACCCTGTTCCTCACTCCCCTCCCTTTCTTCGTCTTTCTGTCAGTGTCTGTCTCTTCACAGTGTAAATTTTAACCACAGCGTTTTTCTTTTTCTCTTTTTTTCTCTCCCTGCAGTCTTGAAAATGGCATTTTGATGTGTGGCGAAAGCCTCAACCAATAATGGCCCATAGGATAAGCAATATAAGTAAGTGCGGCTGGATGTATTTACAGTCGTATTGACATACTTCTCCTTTTATCTTTTCTGCTCTTTGTGCTCTTGTTCTTATTGGCTGCATGTCTTAAAAACTCTATCGACCTGCTAGGCTTTTAGGCTCTGCAGGAGGCTCTTGATTAACAGAAGCATAAAATAGATACAAGACACTCCCACAATAAATGCTTAGATTCACAGTTTGCTTTTGTCATTTATTACATAAACTTTTACAGTGATGTCTTCGGTTTATTGCTACATGACACTGTGATTGACTGGTCTTAATCATGGATTAACACATTTGTTCAGTCACTTTACAAGCATGTTCAGGTTGTCACGCCTGCAAAGCAGAAGATGAAGAAGAAACAGTCTTCATGCCTGTTAATCACTGTACTTATTTACTTAACTTACAGTCAGCTATGCAGCTCAGTGAACAGCGATTGTATGGAATATTAGTTTACTTGTCTTATTAAGTGTGTGTGCGTGCACGCGTGTGTGTGTGTGCGTGCACGCGTGTGTGTGGGAGAAAGCAAGAGAACATCATTGTGAAGTATATTTAAACTGTGAAGGAAAGAAATTTACACGTGTTTATTAATTTAATCAAATTCCATAAACAAAGAACCGTGTTTGGACACAGAAAGAAAATTCTGTGTGTGTGCGTGTGTGTGCGTGTGTGTGCGTGTGTGTGTGTGTGTGTGTGTGTCACCATGGCTAGTGTGTCTGTGATGTGAAATGCTGGGAAATCTTTGACAGCTTGAGGAAGTACCTTCAGCCTTCCCAGTGGGAAAGAAAGCTGTCATGCACCCACCCACACACATACACACACACTCACTCACACACACACACACACACACACACACACACACACACACACACACACACACACACACACA
>JBCNYG010000024.1:32327875-32351425 GCA_039654305.1 Porochilus rendahli
ATATAAACTAAAGGTATTGTGAATGAATTACAAACATTTGAATTATTATTATTATTCATTTATTTATTTTACACTTCTTTAATGCTGATAGGTGATTTGTCATAATAATTAATATTTTTATTAAAAAAGAAATAATTACTTAGAGTCTGGAACAAACAATCACAATATTCACACGACTGTCAAGTCACACTCATCCTCCTTAATTACTATAATCATTCACAATCCTGATTATTATTCTTATGAATGATTATGAACTAATATCATGAATAATGAGAAGCAGCAGGATGGTGTGACCACTTGCAGTCTCAGTGATGCACAACTCAGCAGATGATTCTGTTCTTGCTGACATTTATTTCATCATCATCATCATCATCATCATCCTAAAAGGCATCTTTAATCTGAGACGAGCAAAAATGGCCGTCAACGTTTCCTTTTTAATGATTAAAATGATAAAATACCTTACCTTCATTGCATCTCCACGCTGCAGAATTGGTGAAATGTAATAAAAATGACGATCATTGCAGCGGAATTACTCCATTACGTCTTCTCTCTCTCTCTCTCTCTCTCTCTCTCTTTCCCTCTCTCACTCACTCTCTCCCAGTGTGCAGCACAGAGCATAACGTCATGGCTTATGACGAATTCACCAATCACGGTGCAGCTGTAACAGCTGCTCCCTACAGCGTCCAATCGAATTCGCGGGGCGGGGATTAGCTGTGCGCGTGAACTGAGATATACAGGTGATGACGCAAAGCGGTACTCAAACCGGCTAGAAATTCCTGTTAAGAATTTTGAAATGTTTGCTTCTTGCTGTTGGTGGTGGGGTAGAATGGATAATTGCTCTGAAATGAAATACTTAAAGGAAGTTTAAATTAACGACGTGACAAATAATGACATTTTGGTAGGTTTTTGAGTCTCAAAAGAAACATTTCACCATTAAACACGTAAAACATATTTATATTAAGACATTAGTGATGTGTTTGGTCATTTATTCTTGCATTCATTTGACGAATCACTTAATTGTAGGGTTGAGTGAAAACTGGAGCCTATCTCAGCCAATTCCAGGCGAAGTGAAGTACACCCTGAACAGCTTGCCAGACCATCGAAGGGCAAAACACACACACACACACACACAACCAACCAACCATTCAAACCCATGCAAGCATAGGAACATGCAAACCTCACACAGAAACGCCTTCTCTGAGCATGGGACACGAACCCAGGACCTTCGTGCTGTGAGGCGAATGTGCCATAAAAGGAGAAAAGGATATCACGGTGGCAAATTTGCTGGTTGGTCCTAACATTTTTGTTATTTCCATGAGTAATTATGGTCATTTTGTGCCATTCTGGCATAATAGTCCATACATTTTTTAATTGGAGAAATATGTCACACTTGACTTGAGGTTGCAACTCATTCCTCAACTTCAACCAGTGAAAGCCCAAACTGAGGCCCGACCAGGGTTATACCCACACTGGTTTTTGTGTTTAAAAGGGTCGGCCTGTGTTGCTCAGTTCGACTTTGTGACGCAATCGAGCTGACTTGGACAAGAGTTCGGCAATTTCAATGTGAATGGCGACCACCCAGGTTCCTAACAAGCAAGGTGGGACAAATGAATCAAACTGGCTGAAAACAGGGGCTCACAGTGCTTTCAGTGCAATAAAACCCAACACTCTCTCTCTCTCTCTCTCTCTCTCTCTCTCTCACACACACAAACACACACAGGGGCAATTCATCTTACCGTAGATCTTACTCGTTTTAATGGAGGAAATGATCTAACATCTCTTTCAGTTTATCTGATGGTGATTTTGATTGAATGCCACAGAAAAGGTGCAGCAAAGTAGCAAGTATTAAGGATGTTTTTGATTTGCAAACTTTATTATATGATGATGATTATTATTAATATTATAATATTACCTTGCGATGACCTGGTGAGCTGTCCAGGATGTACCCTGCCCTCGCTCAGAGTCGGATGAGATGGGCGACAGCCTCTCCTCGACCTTAATAAGGATTATGCGGTGCAGAAAATGAATGAATGAATTTATTATTATTATTATTATTATTATTGTTATTGTTATTATTATGGCAGTGTAAAGGTAAGAAGTTACTGGCATGTTTAACTGGAAAGTTTCAATCTTTGTGCTCTAAAGATTATCATATATAACGGATCCCAGTAACTGTGAATTATCACCTTAGATATGCCGCCTAAGACTGAAGTCGTCAGCTACAGCTAATACCGTTACCTCCAGAGACCACAGAGCAGGAATGCTGGATGTGGTGAAAACACTCTGCACAAAGCAGACATACATTCTGTACTCAGGTTGACTAAGCTACAGATCCCCAGACACCACAGACCATCTTTATTTCCTTTTCCACATAGCATCAGTACAACCCCATCAGGATCGAATACCACATGTCTCAGTCTCGAGTGTATGAGTTCGTGCTTACTGTTGGCTTTACTGTATCACGTTGTATCTTTGACACTTGAGATGGATCATAATCTCCTGCCACATGTTTAACTTATAAACAGAAGGACAGTACATGTGTGTGTGTGTCTGTGAGAGAGAGAGACAGAGAGCATATATGAGTAAAAAATGGCCCTCCATCTGTATGAATACGTATGAGTTAGTTTGGATTAAAGTCTTAGCTGCATTACCTGACACACCACCTGAGATCAGATTAAGAGCATTAAGTCCTCTCATTGTGTCCTTGAGGAACTAAATCCTTTCATGATAACATCGTTTTCATCGTCTGTGTTTAATAACAGCACTGTCTGATATCTGATATCAGCAGCAGCTTTCTTCACGCTCTGTTCACTGTCTCTCCCACTCAAATTGTTTGTTTTTCCACAATCCATAACTGTCCATCTTGTTCATGGTGGACATAGGAATGGAACTCACATAAACTCTGGGTGCAAAGCTGCAGTGCAGTAATCAAATCACACACACCATGTGCTTACACAAGCTAAAGTAAGTCAAAGCACGCTTAAACATTCCAGCTCTGGGGAAAATACAGCAAAAAATAAATAAAAAAATTAAAAAATAAATTTTTTTTATAAAAAATATATATATATTTCTTTAATTAATGGCAGATATAGTTTTTAAGATCAATCGAAGAAAGCTATTTAGAATCACTTGATGTTTCGCAAAAAATTATGGAACCTATGAAAGCACAAGTGTTTACAGGGTTTACAGATCGTAACAAGCTGTTGGACTTGGCAAAACAGAGCTTTCAGTATAAATGACAGAAATTATTATAAGTGTCTTTCAAGAAGGAAATCCAACACCAAGTGTTTCAAAACATGTTACGATTACCAGTATGCTGTGTTTAAAATTTGGTGCTAGTGTAAACAAGCTGAGTGGCACAGTGATACATTGCCTCAGTTAGCGCTGTTGCGTTTCAGTGAGATGGTTCGGAGTTCAAATCATGTGCTGTCAAAGATCTTTATGTTTGGAGATCGCATGTTTTTCACAAATTAAAATAATTCCATTTGACTTATTAGAGGTTCGACAAAGCCAGAATGTTCAGCTTTAAACGAAAAATGTATTCTGTCATATCTGATTGGCTTTCATGTGAGCAATGCAGAAAGTACTGTGACCTTTTTTTGTTTTACAAAAAATTGTGTTTGCCGTCCACTAGGTCCTAGTAAGTTATTACCTTTCACGTGAGCTGTTGTTATTGTTCTTGTTATTTTTACTAGGCATTTGAGAGCTTATGGAAATTGTACCAAAGTAATATTATGATAGTCATTACATAGACAGGAACTTTCCTATAGGTGTAACACTGGGATCTAATTGGATCATTAGAAGTTCAACTTCATCTTCATGTTAGACAGAGCATCCACATGTCCCAGGACCTTCTTGCTGTGAGGCAAACGTACTAAACACTGCACTACTGTGCCACCCGGGTTGATTATTTGTCGAAACTGGAAAAAGAAAATTCTTGAATATTTCAGTTCTCTTCATTCTCTCCCCCACGGGTACTACGTCACCCTGCATCCTCTGAAGAAGCGGGTCATGAGTGTGTGTTCTTTGTGCTGGTCGTTCTGGCCATCACACACATCTTCACATGCTCTCTGAGGAGGACATGCTGACATGTGGAGACTCAGAGGCTGGTGTATGCCTATAGCATGCCTCTGGGTGCAGTGTAAGTGCACAGTACAAAAGCTCACTAATAGCATTCATTAAATTATTTTTTAACTAAGAACTTTGCTGATTAGAAAACTATAAGAAATCTCTTTACTGTTGGCTGAAATCTACTGTATTGGAAATGATCAGTAACATCCATTTAGAAAATGAACACAAAGCAAACAGCAATCTGTGTGGGTTTTCTGGTTAGTGCTGATTTCTTGGGTGAGTAAAGTCGAGTTTACAACAGAGCAGTCAAACCCCAAGGTCAGCGAGCTGAATGGAAGTTTGGATTCCTGCAGGAGACACCACAAACCACAGCACAGACAAGCAAGGCAGAGACACACGCCGTCAGCAACCCTCACACAAAGCCGAGATTAACATGCTTCTATATTACTATTTTCATGTTAGAATTACCATCATTATCTTACTGGATTTAGCGAATGGCAAAAAACAAAGTCCAGTATCTTTACTATGCCAAGATTATTTGTGGTTTTAATCACTAACTGATTAAATATTTGTTTAATGAGTCCATGCACTGTGCTCCCCTTAATGTTTAGTGTTATTTTGCTCGGTGAAAACATACATGCCGAGTTACACAGAGTTGTTTCATACTTTGTGAGCCTGAATGGTGGTGTTGGTCTGTCCGTCACACTGTAGTCCGAACGTTTACTTGCTGTGCACTGAAGATGAAGCTTTCAAACATGGTATGCTAGCTCATTACTGTGAGTGCTAGGAGAAATAATGTGTGGTTTAAACATTAGTTTTAATAAAAATAAATAGTACACATCAACAAACATCAAAACAATGTAAATAAAGCTACTTCCATACTGATACTTTATATCTATAACTATATATATATAAATATATACACACAGCAATGACTGTCTGGATTTCAGATCACTACTGCATATACAGAAAGACAAAAGTCCACCCACATCTCACATATACACTAAAGGGTAGTTTGTAAAGCTAGTTTTAAGTGTGCATCACAGAAGTGCTCAGTGAATAACAAAACAACTTTAATAAACGACCAACTAAAAGAAATTCTGTAAATTCTTCAGGTTAAATCCTTCACTTTTCATCCTGGGCCACTTTCTTCTGCACCTCCACATAAAGCTTCACCTCCTCCGATGTGCGAATGTACGATTCTATCTCTGTGTCCGATATGTTCTCGTCTCCGGTGACGTTTGGCTCGGGCGAGGCGGACCTCGGACGCTTCGCATTCCTTGCTGAAGGAGGCAAGAACAGGTGCCTCTTACCCCAGTGCACTTCTTCAGAGGAGTCTGCACTCTGTTTCTTAGCCTCCTGTTCGAGCTCAAACTCCCTCACCGCCTGCAGCATCAGAGTTTTTCGATGTGACAGGATTTCATCGATGTGTATGCAGATGGAGCCGGGTTCAACGGTGCCTCCCCTGAGCCATGGAAGAACACGGCCCAGCTTACACAGCTCCTCCCTGATCTCACGGACACGCCGCGACATCGTGTCCCGCCGCTCAGTGCCAGTCTGCTTCGACTTTGGCAAACGTGCGATCTCACAGAACTTATTTAATGTGTACTTCATACGGGCCTGTCACACACACACACACAGTGACAAAAAAAGACAAAACCTGAAAAGAGAGACTAAAAACTGAACATTATGATTATGAAGGACTTATTTATCTTGACTTATGGATTTGTATTTTCTTACAGAAATTTAAAGTGTTGATTCGTGCAAAGGAATAAGCATCACCGGACTGGTCTGAGGTGAGACAGCCCCCTTACACAGCACCTGCAACGCACTGTGATCTGACTCCTTTCTATCATAACCAGCATTTACAGTTTCAGCGATTTGTGCCACAGTAGCTCTTCTGTGGGATCAGCCTTCACTCAGCCGTACATCAGGGAGTCCCGGGCACCCATGGCACTCGTGCCAGTTCACTGGCTGTCATTCCTTCAACCTCACATACTGGTGTGTGTGCGTGTGTGTGTGCATGCATACTCACCATGGGTTTGAGGGACTGCCAGGCTATATACACACACGCAGTGAGGAGGGGCAGTGGGTGGCGTCCAGTCGTTAACCACACATCACCTGCCAGCTCCAACAGTGCAGTGCTCCTCTGCACCAGCTGTTGTACATTCTCCGCACAGATATCAGGCACATCACTGGGACTCAGTTTACACCTAAAACCGACACAAACACACATTACTTCCGCTGAGGTGCATTACTGAACACAAGACTTCAAGTCATATCCAAGTTTCCTCACAAGCCTTTTCCTACTTACTTTATTCTTACACATATAATTTATTCTTATTATTCTATACACCTTCATTCTGTCCTTCTTCCTCCATCTGTAATTTTATTACTTTGTAAGTTGTTAATAAGAATGCATAATTTTTTTAATACCAACTCCACTTATTTTCGCTTAAGCAGGGTCGCGGGCCATGCCATACTCTGCTTCCTTGTTATGACATTGTGGTGGACATGCACAACTATTATTTAGCAATTTTAATGCAGCTCCCCACCCAAAAAAAAATAAAATAAAATAAATTAAAGAAAAAGACTAAAAATATTGCATTATCCAAAAAAAAAAAAATAAAAAAAAAAATCTGCAGCAACATAGTATTTTATAACCACAGTCATAACAAAGGGGAACTGACTTGTGACATACTGCAGCGTACTGACTCATGACGGTTACTGTTCACCCGGATGCACGTGCATGAACATGACACACCATTCATTAATAACTACAGGAACCAGCCCTGAAATAGGACTTGAAATTGGACTTCTGGAAACTTTATGAATAATGCAGGTTTTGACCTCTAGTGTTTAAACAGTGCAACTGCATTTTATGCATAATTAAAAGAATGCTGACGTCAAACGCACACTCTCACAACACACACTGACATCACGAAGCACAAGTGTGCAAGAATATACAATACAGTAGATGCAGTATTAACCTGTGGAAAAGTAAGTACACCCTCGGCCTTCAAAGCGAGTATTGGCCACTTTATTGGAGATAATCTCTCTTTGGCGCTTTGCATAATTGCCCACCAGTCTCGGACATCATCTTGCTGAAAGTTCTGATACCTCCGCCTTCAGCTGCAAGATGTTCGGAGGTTTTCTTACTGATCTGATCCAAGTATCCTTCATATGATGCAGAATTCACAGTTGAATCAACAACTGCAGCCTGTCCAGTCCCTGAGGCAGTGAAGCAACCCCAAACCATAACATTTCCACAATGTTTGAGTCTGTATGAGGTTCTTCTCCTGTTTAGATGTGTACTGTGACTGCAGCCAAACAAGTTTATCTTTAATTCATCTGTCCATCAAACATTACTTATAAAAGGACTGGTCTTTTTTTAAGACGTTCACTGGCAAACTGTACACTCGTGGTAATATTTTATTTCCGGATCACACCTCCCTTTTTCCCCATGCTTATCAAATTGATCAGATTTTGTTAATGTTACTTTTTTGCTGTTGATTTAAATACTCACTCATGACAGTGGCTCTCCAGCATCTCTGTGAAGCTGCCTGTGGTTGTATTCTGGATGTTCAAGGTTTTAATCATGTCGTGATAGACAGCTCTCAACTTAGACGGGTCAGCATCCAACAACGTGCTGATGGTTCCCATGGCAACAGGCCAGTTGTTCTGCCTGCAGACGAGCAGAATGCAGGAGCCCCCTAACAGCTCCTTCTTCACCAGAAACCCGTTCAGAAAATGGGGGTGCATATAGGCCTGCTCGTACATGCTCAGCACTGAAGACTCCATATTTTTGGACAGCCTGAGGATACGGCACAGAGCGCGCACACGAGCCAAACCTGCATGCATACACACAGTTTTTATACACGGTAATATATTAAAAGCGAGTTACAACAGACCAGATCGAACAAGCAGCAGCGCAATATGACTCTGAAACGGCAAAATCTAGTCAAGTTCACTAGCGAGCTAACGTTGGGTAAACTTCTATGGTGACGTCACATGATTTTGTTTGTAGATGTAGATATACTGCAAAAATCAACACAAACTTGGCTAAAAACAGTCAATACACGGATATGAATGAGTGTAAAATCTAATCCCAGTCAGTGAGAAGGAAAGCAGTTACCTTTGATCATGTTGGGACATGGCTGCTTCGTCACCCCCGTGGTGGCATGATAAGGCACAGCTGTTGAGGGACGAACAGATGTACGATTAACAACACTGAAAACAAGACTCTCTCCTACAGTTATCTTTCATACAAATGTTTCCTGTAAAATTCAGATACATTCATTTCTGAACATTTCTATCAACATTATCCCTGGTATATATTCAAGAGGAGTAACAAGAATACACAAGATAAGGAAATACATAAACACACAGTCATTCCATCATTATTTCAAACTTTGTTTCTTCCTCACACACACACACACACACACACACACAATGAATGCACTATCGAGCCAAAGCCGGGCGAGCTAGTTCAAACCAACACCGTTACCGCCTCCACTGTCACTTCCTGGGCTTGATCTTGTATCCTCAGGGCTACTTTGAGCCTGGAAGCCCAGAGAATTGGGCCAAGTACTCACCTATGGGCCAGATGAGGCCAACTGGTGTGTAAAGCAAAATCAAGATGGACACCATTTACACTATTTTAAGTCTGTGAGTTTCTTTAAACATTAAAGGAGCTGCAATGATTATTCAAAATACGCGTCTGTATTTTTTTTGAGTCGACTTTTAGCTTGCAAATTAAATGCAGTCAAGAGATTCGGAGTCCTATATGTAATATAAACTGCAGCTCTGGACTTTGGAAAAGCTGGACTTTTTTGAAATCTTGGTGGACTGAATAGTTTTCAAAGATTGAGATCACCTTGCAAACCCATAACAGGTTTAATGTACAAACCCAAATCAAGTGTAGTATTCTTCATACACCAAATTTTCCTCTATATAAATGATTACGTCATGTTTAAAACGCCACTGGTGTATAAGGCCATGTTTTTTTAATCAACCCTGACACTGCTCCTTTAAAGGTCCAGTCTTACGTAGGATACGAGTATGCTTATACATGTTAAATCTTACCTGCTAGGCATGTTGAAATCATTGGAACAAGAAAGTATGTAGATAAAGAAATAAATCCAGTTTTTTTGAGCGAGCAGAATTAGCTCTCCAAAACGCGGCAAATGTGGCGACGTGATCTGCTACGTCACAAAGTGGTCTCAAGTTCAAACAGGGTGCAAGCATGCAGCCTCGGAGTCTTCGTCAGTTTCAGTCAATTTATTGGCCATTGGAGCGATGTGAGTGATCCTGACATTGATGAACATGATTTAGGGAATGTTTTATTCACTTATGAACCCATGGGGGAGAAGATTTGGGGTCATGTTTCAGTGAAGAGGATTAAGACGACGGGGAAGAGCGTCTCGGAGACACTGCATGGTGAGCATCGTCTGTGATCAGATTTCAACCCCATATTGTGCAACTTAATTATACACAAACCAACATATGGAAATATATCACGTAGCACCACAGTGTATAAATATAAAGCGTATTTAAATCTGCTCAAGCATCGATAAAAATTAGAAGCTACATAAAGGGTGCAGTACAATGTATATATTAAACTTTTTATTATTATTTTAGATGCATGTATAAATGCATGGCGCAGCTCATTACAATTTGTTAAAGTCATTTAATCATCCATTAAATATTAAAAAACCTTAAGATTTCTTATTAATGTAAAAGACCTTCTGGAACATGTGAGTCATTTCCTCAAACGAGGCGGAATCGGCTCTGAAGCCTTTATATATACACTGTATGTGTGTCTGAATCAGTGAATCGTCTTCTCGGAGTCGGTTCCCAGCTCACCCGAACGATGTGGTTGTTTTTTCGAGGATCCAGTCCTCTCGTGGGAACTTCATGAAGCTTAATTCATCCTCGGTGAACTTGCTACAAAATTCCAGTGAGCATATATCTCTGGCTTTCGTTTTTTTGCGCGCGTGAGAACCGTTTTCAGCCATACTGGACATGTTTTCACTTCCACACTTTTGCCGAGTCCAGTGTGTGACGTTTCACAGACCTGACTTGACCTGACTTGACCTGACTTGACCTAGTTTAGCCTGTTTTAAAGCTGTGGGCTTTTTAAAGACCTTTAAATAGTACAGGTACTGGTCATCCTTTTGTTTGTTGTGAAGGATGTTAAATCAATACTCTGTGCTAGAAGACTAACATATTGTTTGCTGTGATAAGTGTTTCATGGAAATTGGGTAGGGGTTTTATTTTAGTAAGCCGTGCTGTGCATCGCTGAAGTGCTCTCGAATGCCGTACAGCGTGTTATAGGCTGGGGCACTGCTGGGCCGTAGCTTTTGTAATAGAAACACAAATAGGTTTTTGTCTTAAGGCTTAAAGCAGCAGGCTAGAAACCTCAGGTAGCCTTGAAATAGCCCTGGCTTACCCTGGCACGACCTCCAGATGGTATTCAGACAGACTCACATACTATAGCCTGATAGCCAGCCAGCCAGCCACTCAGTAAACAGACAAACAGCAGCATGCCAGCTGGTGGCTCGACAGACCGACTGACCACTGCCTGACAGCAAGACGCAAATTAAACAGGCAGGAACACAGTAGCATGTCAGATGTGTGAGGTCCGACCTTTAGAGTGTTGCTCCTCACTCAGCGTGGTGGTGAAGGTCTCCTCTGCGATGACGGCGCCACAGTCCTGACACACCCACTGCGTCTGGTTATACAACTCCTCCTCCACCACGCTATTCGTACCGCACTGGGAGCACAAACGCGGCATCACTGCACACCACGCAACCTACACACAGACCAGACAAAATACATAAATAATCCAGTTAGAATCTACAACCGAATCACAACTGCAGAGTGAGAATCTGATATGCACGGCATTTACATATTAACTGAAATGTACAAACAAATATTTATTATTGCAAACTAATTTTTGAGATCAAAATGGATTGTTACATATTGTACAAGATCACTTATTAAATATTACAATTATATATCGCAATAAACTCATATGGTGTGTATAGACAAAGACTGACCAAAAAAAATTAACCAGCACATTTAATTACTGATCTGAGTGCTCAATAATATCGCGATAACAATTCGCACACGATACACCGTGCAGTCCCTGAGCTGTCACGTGCAAAAACAGACATTAGCTAATGAAAAGTCATTATGCTAGCACAGAGTGAACCAGCAGCAAAGAAACGCCAATACAAACCTCTCAACTTTAAGCTAAACCTACTTTCCAGGTATTTAAGGTCTCAAGAAATGTATCGACACGAACACAACACCCAGACCAAACAGCAACGACACAGATACGTTTATTTATACCAGTAAGTAGCAGCAGGAGCCAACTTCCGGCTCTCACAATAACTACTGCAATTCATAATTAACTCACTAGAGGGCGCCAGAGAATACGAGTTAATGAAGCTTTACGTAGGTTTTCTATATAGCCACAAACACGCACGTATAAAACTGTTTTAATGTTAATTTATAGCGGAAGGTAAGGTTTAACATTTTTATGAAGAAAATGAGAGGGTTTGTTAATACATTTTAGTTAGGTATAATTTACTTTACATTAAAAACATCCCGTGTCATCCATAAGGACCCCTGTAGGTGTCTTCAGCTCGCCTGGTTAAAATACTTTTTTCCTCTCGTCTCGAAGCGATAAATATATTTTTTTATTATTGACAAAGAAAATAAAAACATATTACGAACATATACAAATTAAACATACCACAAAACAAGGTATTATACACAGCCAAGCAATCACATACATTCTGTAGATATTTTGTTGTTTCCAAGCATCCAAAGGGGTCTTTGTGGTTTTTAATCAGGCGCTTACAAGCTACCAATCGGTCCCCATCTGTGGCAACAGGTTTGCAAGTTTCCCAGCCCTGATTCGGGAGTACTCATAATTTAGTGTCCTAAACACTCTCAATCATTCTTCTGAACAATTTAACCCTATTTGGATTGCTGAGAGAGTGTCTACCTCAGCTGACAAGGGCGAAGACAGGGGTCTTGCCAGACCGTCTATGTTCCCAAAAAATATTTTGTAACTATTAGGATATCAGCTAACTAGCAGTGGTTACCCACTAGGTCACTGTTTAGGAGGACTCAGGGGTTTCAGCATCAGTATTACCAAGCTGCCACTGCTGGGCCCTTGATCAAGGCCCTTAACCCTCAAGTGCTCAGTTACATTATTTAAAAAAAAATTCTACGTCACCCTGAATAAGGGCGTCTACCAAATGCTGTAAATGTAGCAGCCCTTTCTCGTCTTATTGGCCAAGCGGCTTAATCCTACTAGGGTCGTGGGGAGGCTGGCGCCTCTCAGATGACGCTGGTCAAGGTGGGGTACACTAAACAGTTCACAAGATCATTGCAGGGTATCTCACACACAATTATTCACATTCACACCCAGGGGCAATTTTTAACAGCCAGTTAACCTAATGTGCATTTCTTTGAACTGTGAGAGGAAACCTGGAGCACCTGAAGGAAACCCATGCAAGCACTGTGAGACCTTGTAAAATTTGGTTCATCATAAAAGGGAGATGACTCTGTACCAAAGTGATTATTTATTTCAAAATTAAAGATATCACTTCAAATGAAAATGTATTACGTACAAATAATCATTAATATTTACAGATTTTTATAAAACCCAATGTGTTTAATTAAAGTGCTTTAGGGATACAGTATTGCACTCTTACATTTATATTGCACATATACTGCAGACATACTATTACACAATATCTTGAATAAGGCAATGCATTAGGTGAGACTCTTCCCTCTTGTTTCACAAAAAGGGAACTATTAAACACAGTAGGTGAAAATAGCTCTTTTTCAGCAAAAGCCTGAGCTTTTTTAAAGAGGAAACATAAGAAAAACCGTTACACATTTTATTCTGTCCCATGATATGTACTAAGAGCAGAGGTTTATGAATGTGAGGGGGAATAGGTTCCCTGTTTATGTGTTTATCTCGGTAATAAAGACTTTAAGACCACAGACTTTGCACTGCATGGAGTGCTACACTAGCAAAGTCTAGCATCGCATTGGTCCTCTTCTTAAAAGTCAGTATATAAGTTTCAATTCACTTCCATCTTCCACTACAGCCGCTCCTCACGTTTCAGTGCTCACACAGACTTGTTCACTGTGTTCATGGCCATCAGAATACTTGGTTGCTCCTCCATCACACGCACCAGCAGATTATCAATGTATCCCTCCAGCTCCTTGATCCTGGCATCAAGCTTTGAAATTTGTTCCTGTTGATGCAACGCTAGAGAGACCAGCTCAGGCTGTGTTAACTGAGAATACGGGCCTTTTGTCACGGTTTCTGCAGCCTGAAATACACACATGCACATCTGTTTATTTTCCTCATCATATCTTCCAAAGACATTCTGCATGTCCACATCTCAGTGTAACTTTAGGCATAACTTCTGTAACCAAAAGGAAAGCTTTGATGTTACTCTTAGCATATCTTTATTTAGAACTATATATTTCTATATAAAAATAATAAAAAATAAGAGTCTACTAAGTCAAGTAAGTATTCGTTCATTCATTCATTCATTCAGGTATACTTATGTCAGGGGTAGTACCTTTGTTTTAGGCTGTGTGTTGTCAGTCATTTGAAATTCAGGAATTTCAGCCTGATTCTCTGCAGCACTGAGGGGTTTCACTGCTTGCTTCCTGTAGACCGCCAAAAAACAGGAATGTTAATATTTGTTCATATGAATAGTATTTAATCATGTGACTCGGCAGGGGTCATTGAAAGACGACACCATGTTTTTCAATGCAGTGATGCATTATTAAGAGAGAGGATTATTTTGATCATTCTCATGTTATTCTCAAAAGCAATCTCACCTGACCAGACAAGAGTTTGAACAGTGATGAACAGAAATCCCATGCTGCCTAACTAATAGGTTTCAGACCCAAATCATGCACGTAAAGTGAGGATAATATATTTTTTGTCAAATCAGGTCTAGGAAGTACATAAGAAGTACAGTGACTACAAGAAGTGACCGGTGCACAATGATAAGGGGGTGGGGGGTAGTGGTGGTGGTGGTAGGGGGGTATTTGGGGTGACTTGCCATTTAACTCACAAAATAAAGGGTGGGCGGGGAGGATGTCATACAAAGAAAATCAACCACAGAGCTGTTCCAACCTAACAATTTTGAAAAACTATCCAGGCTGATTTACTGTTCCAAGGACACCACAATGGTGTCTAGATCGAAATGTCATTCCAATGGATCATCTTTCATAGTTATTCTTTATGGCTTACCATATTACTCTTGGTTTACGAAGTTACTATACATCAATAACATCCAAGCCTATCAATGCTACCTCTATGAAGTGAGTTAACTATGACTATATAGAGGAATCTCACCTGATTACTGAGGTGGGAACTTGTGCCCTTACTTCACCTGCATCATTGGGTACCACTTTTGCCCATGGCAAAGTCCTAGCCCCAGAACCCATCTCCACTGAATTAGCAGCACTTAGCTTCATGACCTGTGACCTCTCGTCAAGTGGAGAGAACGCTGATGAAGAAACTGTGGATGATGATGGTGTGCTGATTGCAGATATTTCACCATTACAACCCAATGCAATATCTTGGTCCATCTTATTATGAGGGTTCTCTTGTGCTTGTGTAAAGTTAGTCTCTTTTAAGAGAGATGGCTGCTGTTGTAGCAAGCCTGGATCTCCAGTTCTCTTGGGTTTAGCTGGAGGAAGAGGGGCTTGAGACTTCTTCTGAGGTCTTTTTATGCTTGGAAGTGCAGCAGTTTTGCAAACCAGATGTTCTGGACTCAAATCCCAAATGTCATCTGAAGGTGCATCTGGTTCTGCAGACTTAGGCCCAACTACGTCCTCCAGGTGATCTTCTCTTTTTGACAGATCTTCAGTAAAGCCACTTTTGCCATCTTCAACTGCAATACTATTTGTAGATCTCATCAGTTTCCAGTTTGGGGGATTTCCTTTGCTATTAGAAGCATTTTCTTTTTCTTCAAGATGAACAATACCTTCTGTTAGGTTTTTGCCACCATTTTTTGGCTCATTTTCAGACATAGACAGCCTATTTCCTGGTTTTGGTGCTGGTCTTTTGTTGTGCTTTATAGCCACTGGTTCAACAGTTAGAAAAGGATTATTATAAATGTGTGCATCATCTTGAAAGGATGAAAAGACTTTGCTCTCATGATGACCCTCAGGGCATCTATATGCTACTTGATCAAGACCTGTTTGAGTTGTGTTTTCTTCAACTGGTTCAACAGTTAGAAAAGGATTAGTGTAAATGTGTGAATCATCTTGAACGGCTGAAAAGACTTTGCTCTCATGATGACCCTCAGGGCATCCTAGACCAAGAGTGGTGTTTTCTTCAACTTCTCTGATCATCCTTAATGTACTTGGTGGTTGAGGCGCTGGACGTTTTGTTACTTTGTTAAGATGGGAAGGCTGTTCAGGAATCTCTGTGGAGCAAAGATCTGGTCCTGTGAATTGTGGAGGTAAAGGGGCGTGTCCTTTTTTAACAGTTCTCTCTTTAACGCTGATGTTTTCTGAAATGCTGGCATCAATGTTCTCCACTGAGGGTTGAGAGACTGTTGCAGAGACAGACACGCTGAGGGAGTAGGATGCGGGTAAAGACAAAAAGTGAGTACTTTAGCCATCTGTATACTGTGTGAGCATGAGAGTAAATAGCAGTATAATAAAAAAAATTGCAAACAAGTCTAGGAGTGTTTGTAATCACCAGGTGCTGAAACTCTGTAATTGAAAAATATTATAATGACTGAGAAAAAGATAAGATTTGCTTTACACAGTACAATGATTGGGTTAAATAATGATCCAAAGCCGGTAGACAGTACTTTGTTACAACTTGGTAATTCAATAAACCAGAGGTTTATTAAGATGTTTAGTCTTAGCCAGTACTAATCAGCACTTTTTAAAATGGTTTCAAGTGAGAGGTTGTGAGGGAGGCATGAGGAACAAAAGTCAATCAGCTAAGAATTCTAGGAATTGGGATACTACCAGCAAGACCGGACTCATGTTATTACCTGTACAGTCACATAAACATATGTCATGTTAGCCTCCCATGAAAAAACCCAGAGGTCCTCCTTCTCCCAACAACACTGCACCCTTTCCTGAAGTCAGAATCTACAGTATTTTATGAGGCATTCTGGTTTGTAAAAAAAAAAAAACAGAGTCAGAGGATTAGAATCACCAGATCAGCTTTTTAGGGCAGGCAGAGATTTCCTGTGGGCAGACTTTAGTTGTAAATCATTCTCTGAGTAATACACAGCAAGGAATTTTGATGAGGGTTAGCAAAACCTAACGCATCAGCAGTTAGAATTAAAACCTGGCAGAAAAAACAACAACACGGACTGTGACAATAATTTATTGTGCTTTGGGAGTGAAGTGCTTTAATGGTGTTAATGGAGTTAAAGGAGTCATTATTTAACCTGAGGTTTCAAGACCTTATCTCAATGAAATGCTTGTATAGAGAAATGTGTACACTTCCGTATACACCCACCGACTTTACTGAAGACCTACTAAATATTTCACAAAGGTGCAAAATATCGTCCTAGGACACGATGATCTTCCTGGGATTTTAATGAGCTGCTCATGGCGGATCGGTGTTATATAGCACTACTGCACGGATTCGATGACACTCTGTTTCCGACAGTCAAGGCTGGTCCAGGAAATTTCTGCAGGACCGAATAACTAACTAGCAGAATGCAGTAACATAGCTTTACCAAGAGTCATGTGACAACTTGTTAACATTCTGCAGCTTAAATATTAAGCAGTTTGGAGCCATTGAACTCAAAAAATTTATAGAAAATTTGGATTGTACCAATTTAATTTAACATTTACTGCATTTTGGAGACGCCCTTATCCAGAGTGACTTACATTTATCATTTTTATACAACTGAGCAAATGAGGATTATGGGTCTTGCTGAAGGGCCTAACAGTGGCACCTGGGTGATACTGAGGCTTGAACCCCTGACCTTCAGTTATGTAATCCAGAGCCTTAACCATTGAGCCATCACTGATTAAATGACTGTTCAAAGCATCTAATATGAACTCATTCATAAATACATATATAATACACATGACTTATATATCAACAGATTTCCAGCAGTGTAACAAAATAGAAAACGAGGAGAAAGAAGAGGAACGAGAGACACCCCCTCCGCTCCTTCCACTTCGGTAAGCTTCAGGGGGACCCCATGTCAAGAACCACTGACCAAGCACCCATGTAACCCTCATAACGTCCATCCACTGAATCTTAAGAGAGCTGGAAATAAAAATGAACAATAACCCTGAGAATGCACACAGGAATTTACTGAGTACACAAAGAGGGCCTTCTCTTCAGTCAGTCTGTTTGGACAGTCAAAAACCAGAGAACTTGTTTCCTGTTGGGTTTCACATGCCACAAATGAAAACTGAGCTGGCGAAGGGGAGTGTGGGAAAAGGACAGCACTGGAACAGTACTCACAAAAGGGATTCACTCACTGGTCACTCCTTGCCATCAGATTTAATAGTTTTAAACCCACAGATGTGTAGAATCTCTGTGATCACACCTACCTGGACACCCCATCTTTCCAGAGTTTGATTCTTAGAACTAAAGAGTGCTACAATGCCAGAGCGATCGAAGTTTGGTTATGAAGCAGTGTTACAAAAACGCACATGCAATGCTAAGCTGTGAGGATATAAGCTGTGAATAATGAGCTTAACAGCATTTTTTGCCTAAAGTTAGTGAACACGGGGTAGCAGTGAGTGGTTTCATCCATTTGGTCGAATTATTAATTCAAGCATGAACCAGAAATACACATTTACACCAAATATATCACAGTAATGTGTGGGTGTGTAAAAAATAGGGATGGAAACAGTATTTAGAAAGTACTTAGGCAGTATTATACTTAAACCACATTCACACAGGAAGCAACAAGCACGAGCTTAAAGATACCGTCGATTGGCAGATGCCGCCAAACACAAAGTTCCCCAAAACACAAAAAGTAATAGTAGATAGAAGATGATGATAATGAAGCTCTCACCGCAATGCTGTACAGGAACAAGCGTGATGCTGCTCACAGTTTCACTCAGAAAGATTTTAAAGCGGGAAATGAGACGGGGTTACATAAACAATAAGAGCAAAGCGGTGAAGCCATTCGCTTCTCTTGTCAGGCGATATTGTGTGTCGCACATCGGCGAACCGATTCGGCTGTCGCTCATCACTTCTGTGTGAACGTGGCTTTATACTGGGAGTTGAATATTTTAGTTTAAGTTAAAGAGCAGCAGAATACTGTAACTGACCACAGCTGAAGGCTACGTCTCAAATGATCCACCGATAAATGATGTTTCA
Source organism: Porochilus rendahli (assembly GCA_039654305.1). Lineage (NCBI taxonomy): Eukaryota > Metazoa > Chordata > Actinopteri > Siluriformes > Plotosidae > Porochilus > Porochilus rendahli. The sequence goes on from JBCNYG010000024.1 coordinate 32,346,321, forward strand.
TGATAATGACTGACGCAAAGAATGCATTATTATGATATCCTTTAAAAGCCATCACGGGCCACATAAAATGAGTTACCGGGCTGTATTTGGCCAACAGGCCTTGAATTTACCACCTGTGGAATAGAGAATACGCCACTTGTGCAACTGTTATTTTATATATTATATTAATATAGCAGCATAAAGCTGGTACTGTATGCATATTTCTACCCTAAAGGGCACGGTGGCGCAGCGGTTAACACGGCTGACTCATAGCAAGAAGGCCTGAGTTCGATTCCCGGTCTCGGGTGTTTCTGTGTGGAGTTTGCATGTTCTCCCATCCTTGCGTGGGTTTCCTCTGGGCACTCCGGTTTCCTCCCACAGTCCACAAACATGCCCAGTAGGCTGTTCCAAATCCCCCTAAGTGTGAGTGTGATTGGTTGTGTATGTGTATGCGTGTGTGTTTGTGTGTGTTGCCCTGTGATGGCCTGGCGAGCTGTCCAGGGTGTACCTCGCCCTCCCCAGAGTCGGCGGAGCTAGGCAACGGCCTCCCCGTGCCCATAATCAGGATTAAGCGTCTTAGAAAATGAATGAATTAATAGTTCATGCAAATTAATATATGACTTGAAAATGTGTACTAATAGAATAGTGAGTAGTGCTCCCTTTGAAGTACATACTATGTAGTGTATAAACAGAGACACTAACCTCGGTTTAATGTTGGAGATTCTGGCTGAACGAACGAAGTCAGGTGATTGGGATATGGGAATTTCTTCAAAAAAAGGTTCTTCTTTTCTCAGCCTCTCCTTTTCCTTCATCTCTTTATTCAATCTTTCCTGCTCCTTTTCTTTTCTTTTCATCTCTTGTCTCACTTGTTCTTCTTCTTCTTCTTCACGTTGCCTCTTCATCTCTTCAGCTATTCTTCTCTCTTCTTCCTTCCTTAACTTTTTCTCATCTGCTAACCTTTTCTCCATCTCGAACCTTTTCTCCTCCTCCATAATCCGTTGTCTCTCTGCTTGTTTCTTCTCCTCATTCATCCTTTCCTCCTCGGCAATCCTCCTTTTATCTTCTTCCTCTGCTTTCTTCCTCTCATTCTCCTCTTCCTCCTCCATCTTTCTCCTTAGCTCATTTGCCTCCTCCTCTTCCTTTTTCCTCTTTCTCTGCTCTTCCTCCTCTATCCTTCTCCTGCGCTCATCTTCCTCCATCCTTATCCTCTCATTTTCTTCCTCTTCTAACCTTCTCCTTTGTTCTTCCATCTCTTTCTTCATTCTGATCCTTTCATTTTCTTCATCATCCATTGTCCTCTTTTCTTCTTCCATCTCTTTCTCCATTCTTCTTTTGTTTTGTTCCTCCTCAATCCTTCTCATTTGTTCTTCGAGCTCTCTCTCCTTTCTTATCCTTTCATCTTCTTCCTCCTCCTTTCTCCACTGCTCTTCTCTCTCTTTTCTCTTTCTCTCCTCTTCGGCTTCCCTTCTTCTCTCTTCCTCCATTCGTTCCTGCTCTTCTTCCTCTCTTCTCCATCTTGTCACTTCTTCCACTTTCATTTCATGCACTTTCTCACTCTGAGATTCTTCTCTGTAAACATCACTGCCATTTATGCGAATATCGACTGGTGATGGAGGAATCTGATTGGTCGATCCAAGGGTGAAGTCACTATGAGTGGATGCCTTGCTGTCTGTGCTATCGTTCCGCTTGTGTGTTAAAAAGGGGAATTTCTTCTTTTTCTTTCCTTCATATGAAAAGAAATTAATTAATAAAAAAGAAATAATAAATAAAAGAATATATCTACATATTTAATACAAATTCAAATTAAAATAATACAATCAGATATTTCTCACCTTCTAAAGACTCCACGTTGAGGCCTGATGAAGTACTTGAGCTGATGGATGAGTTTTTCGCAGGAAGTGTCCCCAAGGAGGACGTGGACTGAGACAATGAGTTACGCTTCAGATTGGATTTAGGCACAAAAAGAGACTTTAGTCTGTTTTTCTTTTTCTTTTTGGTTGAGTCTCCTTCTGTCTCTCCATCCATCTCTCCCTCACTGTCTGTCACCACCGGGCTGACCGAAGGCAAATTGGCAGAGGCCGAGTTTTTCTCAGGATTTGTCCCTAAGGAAGACGTGGACTGAGACAATGAGTTACGCTTCATGTTGGGTTTAGGAATAAAAAAAGATTTTAGTTTGTTCTTCTTTTTGGCTGAGTCTCCTTCTGTCTCTCCATCCATCTCTCCCTCACTGTCCACCTGCACCGGGCTGACCGTAGGCAAATCGGCAGAGGCCGAGTTTTTCTCAGGATTTGTCCCTAAGGAAGACGTGGACTGAGACAAAGAGTTACGCTTCAGGTTGGGTTTAGGAACAAAAAGAGACTTTAGTTTATTTTTCTTTTTGGTTGAGTCTCCTTCGGTCTCTTTGTCCATCTCTCCCTCACTGTCCACTAGCACCGGGCTGACCGAAGGCACATTTCCAGAGGCTGAGGTTTTCTCAGGAAGTGTTCCTAAGGAAGACATGGACTGAGACAAAGAGTTACGCTTCAGGCTGGGTTTAGGAACAAAAAGAGACTTTAGTTTGTTCTTCTTCTTTTTGGTTGAGTCGCTTTCTGTCTCTCCATCCATCTCCCCCTCACTGTCTGTCAGCACCGGGCTGACCGAAGGCAAATTGGCAGAGGCTGAGTTTTTCTCAGGAAGTGTCCCTAAAGAGGACATAGACTGAGACAAAGAGTTACGCTTCATATTGGTTTTAGGAACAAAAAGTGACTTTAATTTGTTCTTCTTCTTTTTTGTAGATTCTCCCTCGATCTCCCCGTCCATCTCTCCCTCACTGTCCGTCAGCACCTGGTTGCCCGATGGCAAAATGGCAGAGGCCGAGTCGCTCAGCCCGTCTTTCTTTTTGCCCCTCAGTTTGTCCTTGAACTTTCCAAGTCGCGAGTGTGATTTGTCAGAGAGGTCAGTCATGCTGGCGCTCATGCTGCTCTTCAGGAACTGAATATCTAGCAGAATCTCGCCGCGCTCCTTATCGGCTTTCCCGGCTTTATTTAACAGCTTAAACCACCTACAGGAAATAAAAAGCAACATGTCACTATACGGATGATCTGATCTCCTCACAAAATTTTACACAAGTTTTCTTAGGATTTCTCTCCAGATACATCAGTATTCACCTTGGGCACAAATCACCACCTCAACCAATCAGTGATGTCTGAAAGAACAAATCGCTGTTATACGTCAGTTAACCTATGTTAACCTATGTAAGATCTGGGGTGTGACTTTGAGAAACAGGAGGACATGGCTTCCATTCACAGAATGTTTGGTTGTGTTGAAATTACTACTGCTGGTTAAGTGCGAAATCAATTTGGCTATTGCAACCATAATGGTCAGAATGGCCACAGAATAACGATGGAAATCCTGGCCAGGGCTCTCACTTATCAACCGTATGAGACCAGGTCTTTACCCATAAACCACCTCTTTATTTTACCACACCATACATTTACATTTAATGTATGGGCCCAGGTGATATCTTGTGTAACTGGGGCTTGAACCCCCAACCTTCAGACCACAAATATGAACACACAAGAATTCTAAGTAATTTTTTTTCTGTTGTGTTTAATTTGTGTTGAATTTTTATTCATTTTTATTTATTTTCTAAGCTGCTGACTCCAAAATATTTTTTTGCAGTGCATGTTTTTGGAAACCTACACAAGCATGGAGAGAACAAGCAAACTCCGCACAGAAATGGCCGCGCCCAGGAATTGAAACCAGGACTTCTTGCTGTGAGGTGGACGTGCTAACCACTGCACCACTGTGCTACCTTTGTCCATTGTTCAAGGGAGAAATTCTACAAATAACAGGGTGTTCATGGACTTCATTTGTAGCTATGCAAAAGCCCCATGCACTAATTTTACTGAATAACAGGCCAGAAAAGTGCAGACGTGTCATTTGGGAAGAACTGAAAAGGACAGGAAACACCACATCCTGCTGATAATGAGATACTGTTGTCAGCATGATGGCAATCACAGTTTTTTACTAAATACTATTACCATATTAGAAGAAGAGTAAGTTAACCACACTACTCTGTGTGTCATTATGAAGAAATAGCTAATTACATTTAAAAAATAAGAAGGAAAAAAAAACAACCCAGAGAACCTGTTACTGACGTAAAAGCCCAAACTGGAATGGGTGTGAGTTTTGTACACTCATAAGGACGGCTTTATGCATGATTTAAATGCAAGTCTGTACTTTGTGTTCTGTTAGCACAGTGGCTACATGTGTCATTAGAGATGAATGCTATGTATGCACTTAGTGCAATATAAAAATAAACAGTGTGGGCAGTATAACGCAGCATGATAAAAAACAAATGTCAGGTCTCAAGACACCCACCCAGGAAATGGGCTGGTTGTACTGCTTCCTTCAGGAAAGCGGTACAGAAACATTAAGAAAAGGCACAACCGAAATCAAAAACAGTTTCTTCCCCAGAGCTGTGAAAGCCATCACCCCTCCACCCTCCACTCCCTTGCAGTCACACTCAGACATGCAACCTTCTTCCACAGCCACATACTCACTCACTCACTCACTGACACAAGTCACAACCGCTCTGTTAAACAGAACATTGAATCCTCCAACTCTGTGACTGTTCTGCACTGCCGCACTTTACTTCATTTACATTTTCACCCTAGTTTATATCCACTCTGCTGCTACTATTTATCCATTTCATCTCATAGTGCCTTCAATGTACATACTGTATATCCCAGTGCTCAGCTTTTATTCACAGGTGTTTAGAGTTTATATTGCTATTTCATATTTCTATTTAAAAGTTGCGTATACAATTACTTGTGTTTATATTCTGCTCTTGATGGTGTTAATTGCCATTTATGGCCTTGATTGTTCCTTTTAAAGCAAGAGCATGAGCGTCTCATACAAAATTTTGTTATGTGTGAACAAAAATGACAGTAATGACTCCTGAATTTTGAATCTTTTCAGACCAAACTATGCAAATTAGGGAACTTAATTATATAATTAGATATATTTAGTACTAGTTGGTTGGTTTTTTGTTATTTTTTTCCCTATCCTTTTGTAATCTAATTTAGCAGGAGGGGGAGGAGGGGGGGGGGGGGGGGGGGGGGGGGGGGGGGGGGGGGGGGGGG